>DWLR01000876.1:0-21394 GCA_018246295.1 Papilio alexanor hazarajatica | reverse complement strand
TATATATATATATACAAATGTTTATTTAGTATATTTGATTTATTTTCTCTTTGTTGCCACTACATGCCTGCACTCAATTTCTCACCACACCCGGGGTTGACTGTGAGAGAATGCCTTTTGGTATTAAGTCCGCCCTTTGTGAAAATAACAAAGTGTAAATAAATAAATAAATAAATTTACACATATTTTTTATATCTATTTTGCTACTTCACAACCAGGTATGAAGGACAAAAACATTCAAATATCGCAACTTCCACTCCAGTTACCTTCAGTGTCGGTGTTTAGTTGCATTTCACTGCACTCCAATGTTATTCTGTATGCTATTTGAAACGATATAGTTGTCAAAAAACAACTCACAAAACTCAGCCATGAAATGTAAAACTGAAAAATTTTATTTTTTTGTGTCAAAATGTGCCATTTACTACAGAGATATCTGACAAAAGCTTAACATTTCTTTGAAAAAAATAAAGACACACGGTACAAATAGACACAGTAGCTTGTATTGAATCCCAAACTATCGTAGTCTAGAGTATTTCATATTTGAGCCCTTATGACTACTTCATATTCCTTGTAATTACACGAGCAGTGTGTAGACCATAAAAAATAAAAATATAATCAACTTTTTAGCTTACTAAAAAAACTACACGTTCTAAATACAAAATAATACAGCCTTAACCACTTCAAAAATCTTACAAGGTGTCAGCTTTCACGGTATATCCAACGAACGTTTAACAATTCAAAGAGCGTGCACCGAGCCGCTTTGTTCCCAACGTCGAATGTTTGTTTCTTGTTAGTGCTCCGTGTCGCCTACGCGATGCTTCGCTGTGGCGCTACGCCGTAGGCTTGACACCTATGGTGCTGACAGCTACATTAAATGTTTAAATTGTGCAAATAAATTGTTACTTTGTCTTATTTCTGGCCACTTAAATAAGATATTTTAAAATTTAAAAACATACAATATAACAGGAGCAACATTTATTTTATTGTAAACATGTTAAGGTATAAAGGTAGAAATTTTATGCAAGGGTCATCAAAAACTATTACAAAAATTAATATGTTTAATAGCAAAATTATTAAATCTTAAACCTATCCAAAATGGAAATTCAAAATTATATATGACATTGCATTTCAATAGGAACATAATACTTGTTTATTGCTATTCGAAATAAAAATGGAATTCGTACCGATAATAAAGTTAAAAAAGCTTTGTACTCATAAAGAATAAAACAATTAATAATGTATTTTTCTTCTAGTTATGACAAAGTTAGACGATAAAGTAAATTACTTTTGTTAGTTCGCATAAGTTCGTTATTCGGATATTTCCTAATTTTCAATACTTACACTTTCAAGTATTTTTATATATGTCGAATAATTTTAAATTATGACAGCTGCCCAGAAAAACCAGAACAGAGGAACAAAGAGTATTTTAAATAGGAACCCATTGTTAATTCAACTTACTGACCATATGAATTATGTAATCTTTCTTCATTACAAGATAAAAACAAGATATAAAAACGTTGCATTCGCCAATCCAACAACCTTCAAAAGTCCAGAATAGTCAAAACAACGATAAGGCTGTGGATTTATTATAGTAATAGAAACCAACGAAAATATAGTTAAACATTTTTCACGAAAATCAATATAAACGTTAGTTGTGGCATCTGCCAGGTGTATTTTTAATCTGCCGAGTTACATCAACTCCGCTTGATCAGTCAATCGACGAACAATCTATTTCTGTTCGCAACCGAACTCTCCCGTTAACAGGTACGATTATAGCAATGGACTATTTGTGTTGCAGTAACAACCATGCAAAAAATAATAATTTGGAATAAAATTAATAATCCGTCATAAGATGAAGACTATATTTAATTATGTACTTAGATTACCTATTTAACAATTGTATGTAAACTACTTTGAATGACAAGTCGACGTGTCCTAGAAAGGCATCCAACAAGATGGACTGACCATATAATCAAGGTTGGGAAAGTCCACAGGATGAGGGCACTAAGAGACCAAATCTTTATGGCGATCCTTGGGGGAGACCTATATCTAGCAGTAACGCTTACTAGCTGAGGATGATATTTCTAATAGACTCGCAGCACGCCTCCATTTAAACCAGAAAGATATAAAATGAAAAATATAACCCGTCATTTAATTTTAAAAGAGTCTTATTTTTTTTAGAATAAGGAGTGCAAACGAGCAGCGGGTCACTTAACATTAAGTGAACCGACGCCCATAGACATCCGCAACATTAGAGGAACTGCAGATGCAATGCCGGCCTTTAAGGAAAAAGTACACTATCTTCTTGAATGCCAACCATCAAGTTGATGTGGTTGATAAAGTAGTAAGTACAGATTTATTTGAAATATTTTTATAGAGTAACTGTAACAGTGATGCAATGCCATGTGAAGTAAAAAAAATCTAGAATAAAATAATGTTAAGTTCAAAAAGTTTCATTAAAAACTACAAACAATTTTTCTCAATTTTATAGATATGAATTTTTTGTAAACCTCGCGGACGTAGAACACTCAACCAAATTTTTATCACAAACTGGTCAATGATTTAGGAGTGCATAGAGTACAAAAATACATTGATTTTTATTTATATAGATAAAACTCGAACTTAAAACACAACATTAAAAGGAAATTAGTCGCATAAAATGTTTCGTGTGTGTGTTGCTTTTCGAGTGCAATTTAAATGATCGCTGATATCCGGTGGAAATTCTAAATCGAACAACATCGTCAACCGGTTCGCAACAAGTATTCCCCGAGCGGTATCAGTATCAGCGGCTCATTGTCTACGCGCATTTGTCAGTTCCAATGACGTAGAGTAATTAATTTTCGATACACCGTCTATATTTGTTGCATGGACATTCGACATCAGATACTTACAGGTCATTAGATTCATTAGATTCATTAGATATAAATTTAAATTACACACTCATCTTAAATAATCTTTTAACGTTTGTGGCAAAACCGACTTCAAATTACTTCTTATTCCCTGCATATCATTCATCATTCATTTACAATATCGGTTGCTATGTTAATGTTTTCTTTTTTGGGCTGCCTTTAGGCCGCCCTGCTGCTCCCCCCTGGCGTGGTGAGGCGAAATACTTTATTTTTTCATTGTTATTTAAAAACTAAAAATTACAATTTCTTACTTGTAATATTATTAAAACGTGATAAAATACAATATAAAACGATAAAATCCAATAAACAGTAAAAACAATAAAATGCAATAATAAAATTACAATTTATTGATTTAAAAATACAAAAATTTTATCACAGTTGATATAAATGACTAGTATTAGAAGGCTACATTTAATTTCTGTTTATTACTTCTACAGCGATCCGTTTACAAAATGTTATAAATTTTTCATTGTTTTTCTTAATACTAATTACCTGTCTATTATCCTGTCTATCTTTATCTGTTCTATCTATTTCGAGCGCAGGCTGCAGCAGAATCCTCAACTTCTGGAAGATTCAATCCAATCAATTCAATTCAAATTTAGTGTATTTTGTGCTATTTTATGTACTGTCATATTAAATACCTTATATAAGTGCATATATTCCCAAGAAGGGTTGACGTCAGGCAGACAGCCGGCCGTAAAACTATAGCCAGTAGAGTCCAGGATATATGGAAGAGTAGTACATACTGTGCTGACCCTACGCAAGTGGGAAAAGGGCAGGGAGATGATGATCTTTTCTATCTATTTCAAATTCGCAGTTCATTCTAATGCGGTCAAACACTGGGCATTCTACAATGGCATACGGCACGGATTCACCCCGTGCCGGATCGCAGATACATGAGGGGCTCCCCTTACACCTAATCTATGATAATGTTGACAATAACAACTTTCTAACACATGTTATATATTATCAAAATTTGTACGCGCAGAATCGAATTACAAAAAGTCTTAGCTAGGACAATAAGAAAAGAATGCGTGAGAAGCCGCGAGTAGCACCTAGTTTTATTTAAAAGTAATTTATGGCCACGCTACGTCTCACTGGGTGTCCATTTTATCCAAACAGGCATTGTCTCAAGTCTACCATTATGTCAATTTTCGGTATATTTTCGGAACCCAAGGTGACAATGACATTCAAAATTAATTGAGAATTATATATTATTAGTTAACAAACATAAAAATACAACAATTGAGAACCTCTTCTTTTATTTTAAAGTCGGTTAATACCTAAATAGTAGGTGCTGGAGGAACTTAAAGTGTAGTTTTAACTGAACCTCAAATTTAGACTGCTCTTTTGGTGAGATTTCATCATAATGTCCATATAATATATATTTGATTGGTAAGTTTTTCCAAATCATATCAAGTTTTATAAATGTTAACAAATTTAAATAATTTGTACCTAAAAATTCTCTTGCAAGAAATATTATTGAACGATAACTACAGTGTAACGAAGCAATTTACAAAGGATCGTCGCCAATAAATATTCAAACAACCTTGTTCTAAACTGCCCCGAGGTAAATCAATTAAAAACCATTTGAATTTCTATAGAGCTTCGTTAATATTCATTGTTAATTGCTGCGATAGAATTTGGACTTAAAAGCTTTACTGTAATTATGAAATAAGGTTAGTAGTCTAGGAGATAGGATGTCGGACTGGCGTAGAACAACATAGATACGATAGAAAGATTTTTTCGATTAATATAAAAACAACAACGAAAAAGTAATACGTGTGAAGTAAAAATTGAGATTGGTAGAGCCTGACGATACAAAAACGAAAGTTTCAGTTACACACAATTAATACAAAAATATTCAAACAAGATGCTTCATATATGCGTGCAAGTAGTATCGTTGTACATAAAATGTTTGACTCGCTGCAGGTGTTTTACTTAAATATCAGCGGACTATTGACCGACATGAGACCATGCCCTATCTATAGATTCTCCAAAGCTCCCACCCACCTTGACGCTTTCAAGAAACACCATCTTAATTTGATTGAGACGTTAAGTTCTCTCTGGCTTGCAAATTTCTGGTAATAATGGTATTAATGATTCAATACAAATATGTACACCTTAGAACTTTCCTTGCAGGAGATATTGAAGGCTTTCTTATAAATGGATGAAGTAATTGTCTCGGAATTTTTACTGAATGTAAAATGTTATGTGTACGGAAACCACCCATAGTATGGACTACAGTAGCGGCCGGTCATAAAAACTGTAGCCAAAACCAGTCACGGTATGGACTACAGTAGCGGCCGGCCATAAAACTATAGCCAAAACCAGTCACAGTATAGACTACAGTAGCGGCCGGCCATATAAACTAGAGCCAAAACCAGTCACAGTATGGACTACAGTACCGGCCGACCATAAAAACTATAGCCAAAACCAGTCACAGTATGGACTACCACCATAAAAATACCATAAAAACTACCACCGAGATTGCGTGTCTGGGAGCTGATTACCACCCTATTGTGAAAATTCCACTGATACCAATAAATTAAACGGCTCATGTAAATTACTTACGTTTACATACTTCGGTGTGCCACCGACACAGGTGCAGGCACAGTCTAGTTTCCTCGCACTGAATTTATTCCAGTAACATTACAATCGGTTAGATACTCATTAAGTGTAAATGTAATATGCTACATTCTAATGCGAGAGTGTCAATAAAATGTAAGAACTAATACTGAACCAGTGTGAGACTACGATCAAATCCGGATACGATATTGCTTCACCGCCAGCAAATTAGCCTTAATATATTTTTATACGTTGAAGGAGACAAATCTGGGTTTTGGTCCTTCAGTAATAGTATAGTCATGTTGATACGTGTAAATGTAAAGGACACATCGTATAATGTTACTTCGTGTGTCGGCGGAGATGTTATCTTCGCTCTCCCTGCCGCTCGTAACCGCGGAAGTGATGCAGCCAACTCCTAAGCTGAGATAAGTTAAATTGGAAAAGGGATCATTTTTGCTTCATGTTCGGAGACTACCTTAATAGTGTTGTGGTATACACACTGAAGTACAGTTTTTTAAAGACCTACCTACCTAAGACTTACGATTTTATTTCTCAAAGTTTACTTATTAATTAATAATTTGATTACTAATTGAAAGCAAGGTGATCTCTTAATTCATAAACTATAATAATAGTGTGCAAAAATAAGTAAAACTAATCGTATAGACTTAATAATTACTTAAGAAAATAAAATCTATATTTTTGTCTATTATCTATATCCGATTTCGATCAATAAGTTTACTCCAAGCGAACATTAAATTTTCTTATTCTCTCTTCGTCTTAATCGTCTCTCACGTATTTATACCAAATTAGGGTAAGTAGTGATATGAATGGAATAAACGCATTCTGTTGAACAAGATCATTTACCACTATAAGGAAACAAGTGGTGGTTTCGGTTTGCGTTTAACGACCAGAATCAGAATCAGAATCAGAGCAGTAAAATCGTCAAAGTTTTATGTCGAATCACTAATACATGCATTAGCAAAATGTTTAATACAACATTTAATACATGTAACATCTCAAGGAAACATTGGTATCAAATAAAGTCTACAACTTCCCCGTCTCTTAATAGAGAGTCAGCTACTCTCCTATGAGAGCTTATTTTCCTTTGTATCGACTGAAAGAACCAATAAGGATAAGTTTGTAATTACATTAATCACGATTTGTATTCAGCAAGTGTATTGGAATAAGCCTAAAGGAGTCTTCGTAATCCTGTTTTAATGCTAAGGTGACGAAATCACTATTCTTTATTCAAAGCATTGCCTGTTCGACATTACTTGTTCGTTGATAACACGTTCGTAGCGAAGGAATTAGATGTTTTCTAGATGCTAACTAACGCGCTATACTAACTAATCTTTTTAGTAAAGATTTTTAAAAAAAGGAACACTTTAGACAATCATAAGTAATTAAAACTAGAGCATAGATAGAGATATAAAATCAAAAAGGATACAGCCATAATCAGTCATATCAATACTGAATGCATGAGAGCTTGTTGTCATTTTTGATATCTTAAGTTATTTATATAAGCTATATAAATAACTTAAGATATCAAAACGTTACATAAAGTTGCTTTCTAAGTATGAAATAATTAATAGGACAATGCAGTAGTTTCAGAGTTCTCCTTTTTTTAATATTAGTACAGAAAAAAAATTACTTTCAGGAATATATTAAATTGAACCGTAATATACAACCATTAATTACCTCGTGATACGTTATGTTTTATTTATACTAACAATATTGCAAAGGTTGTTGTTGTGTATGTCATATTAATTAATTAATTACTTTCATGAGCGTAACAAGCTTACTGATTTTATGATGTAATTATACTAATCCAGTCTCTATATTTATTACGAAAACCGCCAACATGCGTTCATTTTCCGCGGTTACGGTGGTTCGAATGCTGTTTTCGTTTAATTAAATTTTGTTATTTAATGTATGCACCAATAAATTTCATGACCCACGTAAATAATAATATGGTCATCAATAATGTCACAAATATGTATATAGAAATTAATTTACTAAATTGCCGAAAATTAACCCTTAACTAGGATCCAATCGTTACAAAAGTGCAAATACGACTTTGGATCTAAGGAATCTAATAAAATTAACGAAGTTATTTCTATGTTCTTATGCATTACCACCATACATACATACGTTTACACCATATATGCATTCGTTTAGTACTCAGAAAATGTATGGCTGAATGTGATCATTAAGCATCAGGCGTCCTCGTACTCTCGTAGCTTCTGATCTTTAAAGAAAAAATTAACCAAAAACATAGTATGCAAGTTCTCATGATACCGTGAGAAACTATTTGATTTATGTATGTGCTTGTTAGGTTGCATCACCAAGGAATCAAACCTATAACATTTATGTAGTAAATCGCTTAGCCTTGTTACTAACTTTTTAAGACTGATAATATAAAAAAAAATTTAGATGATTCTTATCAAAATAAATCAATATCGTTCAAGAGTTTACGATATTTATGCCTTTTTTATTTTAGGATGAAATTTAAGCATAAAATCTCCTTACAACCTCAGGTAATTAGAGAGGGCTCTTTTAAAGTACACCCTCCGAGCGTACTCCAGTTAAATCTTCAGATAAGCACGACCCCTTTTGGGTCGAGTGTCTGGCAACAGCTTTTGTAAGTACTTCACGGCTGGATCCACCACCGATTTGGCACCTTTTCAGTACGTTTACAGATATCCCAAAAACAAGCCTTCATATATAAATATAACATTTATAGTAAAACAAGAATAAATAATACTACAGATAGAAATTATTGTAAATTTAGGAGTTTTATCTATTTGTTTTTATTCCCACGGTGCGAGAGCTTTACAACACTCATGGTCACGATGGGGGGGCAGTGTTTACCGTCTCAATGTCAAAATTGCTGGCCCTTCTTCTTAATTATATAATTATTGTTTTTGTTCCTATCTATGCAGAATGAGCTCACAGTTATCTTAAGATATTGCACTTTTATACTTGGTTTGGGTTTTTTTTAAAAAAAAAACAGCGGGGCTTATTTAACACTCTTCAATTTTTTGTATCTATTTTAATACCAAGCAGAAGCATATTAAGTTACGTGCGAGGATAATGAATTCTTCTGCCACAATGTAAGTTTTTCTATGAAATTTGGTAAAATTAATTTATCTCTTTTATTGCTAGTGTTTGAGATGTTAGCTATAATGGCGCGGTTTATTATTGATTAATGTTGATTGGATATATATAAGTACATGTAGAATTTTAGAAAAGATTTTATAAAGTATATGTATAAGAACTTAATTCCAAATATTTCGAAATCCCTCGTTTCACAGGTAAGAATCACGATCAAATGTTTAAAGGATGTTCACAACTTTGTTTCGCGGTTTAGTATGCAACGTTCAAATCACATCGCGAAATACTCGATGCACCAAAAACCGCAATTTCCGAAGTTTAGCATAAAGTTTGTTTCCAGCGTCACTTGAGCTTCAGATCCATCGCTTTTGGCACGCTCGCATGAAAAATTGTATGTACAGAACTCGTTAAACATTTTCTTGTTTGTTTTCACATTTGTAATTCGAAATTCACATGTAAATTAAATCACTGTCTTTTCAGTAGTCTTTGATTTTCGATTACGTTTACGTTTTTAATATGTGGATAATAAGCGTGGTAAATTAGATATAGTCAGTCATTCTTTTTGTAGTTATACAACAGAACAGGCAGCAATTAGATATGACTTTGTAGTAGCGAATGCTTTTTATGCTTAATCAATTTTTTCCTTATAAAACTAAAAATGAGAGTGCTTTAATAAGTCATTTCCTAACTAGATGTTTAACTTGTTTTGATTGATAAAAGTAAGCATCTAAAGTTTTTGATGCCACGTAAGTTTATTGGAGTACATTAAGCAGACCGACATGCCATAAATTATTATGCGCACAAGTTTTAACAGGCTCGGCTCGGCTGCGTTCCCTTCGACTCTTTCATTGCACTGCATTTAATGCATGCATTTAATTTAAGCTCACATTATAAATTTCTTTTCCAATTTAGTAGTTGTAGAAATGTAAAGGAAAATAAGAGAACAGCAAAAAGGTTAAACTACATTTAAATAATTAACAAAGAAATAAAATTAACTTATGTCAGACTTTGTCAATGGTGTAAGCTAAAAATAGCTATGTCGTATACAAAATTCCATTGACAAAAGATAAAAGGATAACCAGTGAAAAGAAAGATAAGGAATCTTTCTTTTGACTGGTTCAGTAGTTACAAAAATTGAAATAATTCTTATATTTTCTATAGGGATAAGCTTGACACCATCTTAAGTGAGATTTTCAATACTTACCTTTTTCTAGCCTGGTTATAGATAATAGATTCTCCTTTTATTTTGCCTACTCTTATAGAGTTAAAATAAGAGTTTCAGAAGATTGTTAAACATATTTCTAAATTCAGTTTAAGTTTGAAATACCGTACTTATAAGAGCGATTTAAATGGCAGTGTAATGGAGCGGGTATTTCTCCTTGTAGAGACCTTTAGCAACATGGAAGGGGCGTTCCCAGGTGACGTGTGCTTTGTCGCTCGAGACAATTATCAGCTGCGAGCGTTGCTAGAATCGCTTTCAATTTCTTTATATGTTTGACCGCTCTGATGATTATTATTTTTCCTACCTAGTTTCTAGACACAATTTTTAGATATAAAGTAAGCATACTTTATATCTAGAAACTGTTTTATAAAAACTTTCAAAAAAAGAAAAGCAATGGCTAGAGAAAAAATTAATATCATTTCGAAGTTAGGTAATGTAGGATTATCAATGCGAGTTGCGAACGCAGCGTGTCTCAAATTCTTAATCCATCAACAGATCTATCCATGCCGTCAATGTTACCAACATTAAAACTGAAACAGACGGTTTGTATCCTTCGGTAAAAGCGGCGCTGTTCAAAGTCACACGTGTAATCGAAAACAAACGCTCGTAGCGTTGGCAAACAGCGTGCGCTGCGGTGCCTTGTGTACATTGTTAAACGATTCCGCAGCGTACTGCTGGGAATTTATCTGAGTATTACATATTTACGTTTATCTTAATCATGTAACAATCAATGGAAGGACAAATTGAAGCTTACTTCACACCTATACGTCGGTCACGTCAGTCTACGTCTGTCAAACAATACATTTTAAGAATAGCGTTATCTATTTAATAATCTCATAACTTGAGTTTACTTTAGCTTTGCGAGTGTTTTTTTTTTTGTCATATTTAATCATAATTACATAACATAACAATAACTGCCTTACAATTTCGTTTTAAATGATAATTTAAAAGTAATCACTATTATTTAATATCTTGTTTTATGGTGAGGGAAATAGTTAAAAAAGTTTTAAATGTTAAAAGAGTTATTTAAAAAAAGAAAGTAATGATAAAAAATAATGTAATAAAAGCTTAAAAATAATTACGTAGATTCGTACAGTTCTGAGAATAGTGTAGTATTTATTAATTATATAAATGATATGAGCGGTTGACAGAAATTTCACGCGGCCCACTATTTTACTCGTATTTTGGATCTGATCAATGCCCCAGATTAATGAGGAGAGTGGTGTGATGACTGCTACCTAGGATCTATATAATTAGTGTATTATATTTATCACTATTATCTCTCTTTTGATTCAAACCTTTTAATTTTTGAAACATTTTACCTATTTTCAATTTATGTTTTTAGTTATCTCGGATTTATTTATAGCGATAGAAAGATAAAGATAGCATTCTAGTAATTAAGCCCCTATCATTTGATACTCATATTGTGGGGGTAAAGGTAAAATGTCATCTACCATTTTGTTGCGACAGCCATCTTGGATTATTCATAATGTCAAGTCCTATCTTTTGATACCTATATTGTGGGCAGTTGTGAAAAAAGATGTCATCTGCCGTTTTCTAGCGGCGGCCATCTTGAAATTACAATAACACTGAATTTGACTCTCATGACAATGCAATAAATTATATTGTCATCAGAACTAAAGGTGTGTACCAAAATTTCAAATCAATCTGTCAACATGTAAAGGGTATAATTTCAATTACTAGATTTGACCCAACTCAACAAATGAACATCAAATAAGGCAGGCAAGCTAAATAAAACCAATTTAAAAACCGTTTAATAATAATAAAAATGTCCACTGAGACAAGAAAAAGAGCAGTTGACTGTTGCAATTTACACCAGTAATAACGGTGTTATTTAGAAAGCTTAAATTTTACTTAGATGAGTCATTTGTTCCTCATTAATGGGCAATGACAAATTGCCAGTCAAACTCTCCAACAGATTGAATTGACAGACGATAATGCAAATGATTGATTAATTAATATCATAAATACGCTCGCATTTCCCCGATCGTGCGGTCTAACTTTTGTCAATGATACATAATTACCACTTTAACATTTTTACTGCAAAGTTAGAACTTATGTTCTAACTTTGCAGTAAAAATGTTAAAGAAATAACGTAATTGCTTATATGTCAAGCTTTCTCTAAAACGGGACATACAGACAGAAATACAAGAATATTTTATATGGCCTATCCATTTCCTCATCACATGTTCTTGCTACATGCCGATACATTTCATTAAGATCAAGCCGTTATAAAATTGAATCGTGACGCACATACAGATAAAAAACATTAAAAATGGTATATTTGATGTCAATGCGTCAAAAAAAATTATATTTGTCACAAAATATCGTAAAAATAAAACTGAAATTACAGACGAACTTATAAATTTTATAGATGAGGAAACCATTGTTCAAAATTATATCAACTGAATTAAAACTGTTAAAATTTGAATTTATTTTATGTACGATACGATTTGTAATTACATATTGAATTGTAATGGAATGTATTTTCATTTTTTTTTGAATGAATTGTAAATGCCTTAAAAATTTTAAAGGGATAATGATAATAGGGATATAAATAAATAACACTTTATCTTAACTTCAGAATTCTTGATTAGTTTTATACGTTTGTACTCTGAGAGACGAAATTGCTTCACACATGTAGAAGCAAGTTTAATTTTTATTCGGTAGTTTTTTACATGTAATCAAGGGATTGGAATGCCATTATTATTTATTTATTTATAACATATTTTAACAAAAATTATGCAATTTTCACAAAAATATATACCATGCAGAACACATAGATTTATCATAAGTTAATCAACCACTCAAAAATTCCTCTACACTATAGACACCACTCCTAAGCAATAAATTATATAGCCCCAACCTAAATAGTCTGGCATTCAACAACTTGAGCTCATTTGGGACCTTGTTATAAATTTGTATACACATAAATAAACAGCTATTAGTATTTCTAGTAAGTCTAGGGTTCCTGCAGTACTATTATTATTAGTAGTAGTATGCTGTAGTAGTATTATTATTACCTTTCTTTCCTTCTCATCCTGTCAGTAGAACCCCACTACTACTGTGATGTCACTTTAAATTACTTATGGTTAAATCTTTCATGTCACAGTCCCTCTATTCAGTTTCTAACCTTTTTCACTATAATAAAATTGAAGATGTGGTATACCACATCTTCAATTTTATGCAGTGAATGATAAATAATAAAAAAAAAAACAAACACAAAATGAAACGTGACTTTAAATATAAATTATTGATGATAACCACCAATTCGCGAGCGACACCCACGGGAATCGACTGCATATTGAAATTATCTGCACTGTGATGAAATATTAGCCAAAAGTTATAAATAAATCTCATTTACTCACCACCACTATGTTTGTAATTTTCTACTTTTGAACCGTGCAAAAAAGATATGGAAGTAATTAACCTACAACTCAGCAAAATAATGTAATGTGATCTTAATCTTCTAACTTAATTAATTACTCTCATAATGAAATAAAGAAAACAAAAAAAGTTAAAAGAAAAGAAAAAAAAAAGAAATTCAAAATCATTTCGATAATAATTATCGTCTTTCTAATAATACGAATTCCACAGCTGATTGTAATAAAATAGAAAATTAATAATTTTATCGTAACTTAAATATGATTAAATGGGGAAATTTAAATGTCTGAAAATGTGTGCGCTTGCCGCTTAAGTCGGAAATGGTTACAAACAAAAACCGCTAACAAAACAGACGTCTCATAACTGCTGCTTTCTCCGTCGCGAGCAACAGATAGACAAATCTCTTACATAAATCGTGTGAACAAATAAGTAGCCTAGAATAAGCTATAATATCCTTTAATTCAATGAAGGTAGGCAGAGTTACAATATCCGCTACAGCTATTAAAATCATAATTACCAATTTAAAAGGTGTCGAGCTTATACCGAAAAAACAATGTTTTTGTAACTTTATTTTATTACTGTTTATTTCTTATGCATATTACCTTTGTTCCGGATAAACTCAAAAACTACTGAACTCAATTCTTTTAATAACTAGTAACCTAGGATTTGTTGTTTTATTTTTATATAGATATATCGTACACCAGAGCGAAGTTAGGGCGGATCACTAGTTCCTCATAAAATCTAAACAGTAATTTTAATGTTCTATAGTAGTCATGTTTTTCCATTATTTGCTTTATTTCATTAAAAACCAGTTTACAGTTTCAGATAAAGCATAACATCGAGCTCGTCGGAACAGGGACAGCGAAAATATGAGAAGAACTAAATTAATTAGTCGTTACTTACTCTGCGCGCTCGTAAAAAGCGCGCAGAGTAAGTTTATGAACGAATTAAAACTGAACATTGTTAATATAACGCAGCTACGTTAACAACACTAAATTATTTTGCATTATTTTTAGATTTTTTCTTCATTATTAACTCATTTTTGAATCGACTGACTAGTTGGCGCAGTGGTAAGATGCTTGCCTCTCACGCTCACGCAGGTCATGGGTTCGATTCCCCCTTCCCCCAAGACAAACATTTGTGTGCATTAACATGCCTGTTTGTCTTGTGGCTGGGTGTAATAATCTATACATGTGTGTATTTACAAAAGAAAAGTATTGTTATATATAGTATATCAGTTACCTGGTTTTCATAGTACCAGTTCTGCCTAGTTTGGGCTCAGATAGCCTTGTGTGAATAATGTCTATTCACAAATAGCCATCTGATCTGATCTGAATATTATTATTTTTATAGTGCAAATTACAAAGAATTTGCGGAACTAGGCGCCTAGATATTGGACGAACGGCATTACAAAAAAATATATAAAGTTCTCACCCTATGTTCTATGGATGCCAGGACCGTTATTTTTCTACGATATTCATAAAAATGGTCCGGAAAAAATTGGAGTTCTCTAGATTTTATCAAAAATACAGCGGTCGTGACTACTAGTTAGATAACTTTATGAAATCACTAATTGTTGCCCGGGACTTCGTGCGCATGGAATTCACTAAAAACTGTGTATTAATTTCTTAACATATTCTTAATTTCTTTAATGTGCAGTTACCTGGTAACAAACATCCGTGCGAAGGTCCGCATTAATACTAATATTTCATTAACGCTCCTATATAAGAGTTTACACTTTTAAACGACTGAAGTGATTCTCATGTTACTAACAGTTTTATAATGTACACGTCGTGCCCTTTTATTTGATACCCCACTTCACCTTCATCCCCAATTCCAAACCCCACATCCCCTTGCGTCGGAAGTGAACAATTAAAACAGTCTTTGAAGCGGGTTGTATATCTTGTCGAAATTTAAGCTCAATCGATTCAGAACTTTTGTGTTTTTGAAACGTAGACAAACTAACTTAACATTTTTATAATATATATTTAAATCTACAAAAATAGCCCTTTTACTCTTGAATGGCCATTAATTCATCAACGAATAGACGCACTAACTCCTGCCAAGCGTTATAAAACTTCACAATATGAACAAAAAAGCAAGTCACGTTAAAATCTCTTTCTTTGTTCTTTTAAATAATTTTCCACTATCAAATTTCGAGTAGCCGTTTGTTTTCGTTCGCGTCACGTACGCCCCTTCCTCGAGTTTGTTGTTTGGACTTTGCAAGTGAATTTACGCGAGTTTTCATGTAGATAATGATGCAAGTCGTGCGCTAAAGGAATAGGCGAAATGCTAACTTGTAATAGATTACTTAACGTATTTCTTATTTTCCTACTTGATACATAACACCAACGTACGAACTTTCATTGAACGTCTCCAAAGTCTTATAAGTATGTCTCAAGGTATTTGAATTCTCCTCGTGCTTTCATCAATCATTTTGATTTCTTAGATTCATCTATTCTTGCGCTTTGAAATATCCATACATTAACAAGGTTTTAAGGAACTTACATCAGTATAATTCATCACGAAAATTGCAGAAATGTTAATCCTCTGTTGTCTTCTCTTTGAACTCTTTCCATTGATTTTAGACAGACAGTTATGTATCACTGAGAATATTTTAACTGATACTTGTAGAAATGTTTTGGAACTCTAATTTTTTTTTAAATTTTTGATTATCTAAAATAACTTATAATATTTTTGTCAGTCCATTAATGTTTCATGAAGTTAAATGATATTTTAATAACAAAACCCGCTGAGCTCATCAATTACAAACTCCGGGGAGGTTTCAGTGTCAACCTTGTCATAACTACAGGCCCTTTGATTAATTCATCGCCTTTGGGAAATAAAACTGTCTCTGACAGTTTTGACCACAAATTCGACTTAAACGAGTATTAACACTACGTATTGTTTGTTTATGATTCTGTGATATCGTTTACCGCGAAAATAATAGTATATAAATAGTTTACAGAGTCACTTTTGACTAACAAAATGAACGTAACATTTTATTTAATTAAATCTAATTAATGAAAGTAAAAGTGACTCTATTTAATCATTATTTATAATTTCCAATATTAAAATATTTTGTCATGGAGGGTTAACCATAGTGATAATATTCATACTATCAGTCCAAAAATCATTTTAAATAATGAATGAAATATCTACTATGAAGATTAGAGCTAATTCCTTGAAAATGATTTTACGGTTACAATGGTATATCAACGGGTTGGTTTTAAATGACTCAAAGAAGTAGGCATACACAAGGCCACTATTTACATTTAAAAAATTGTATAGTAAAAGATTTAAAAATATTTGGAGTCTATTCTGACTCACTCACTAGCAAAGCTGCAAATAACAACTTGCATTACTTACGCAATTTCGTAACATAATTGGTGTGCCAGAAAAACTGATGGATCAGCCCCCTTTTTGCTTGACGGGCAGGAGGGCAGTATTTTTCTGCGGATATATACATATATGAATTTATATTTGTTTGTACGTATGTATATTTGTTTGTACGTATGTATATATGTATGTATGACCGCTTTATTGTGAACTCCTAAAGCCTTAACGGCTTGGCCGAAATTGAAGAGGAAGATGTCATTCGATTTGTATTTTTTTGGGTTTAATGGTTTCCAAATTAACTATTGCTTATATATTATTCATAATCTTTATTTATGTAAATTAGTTGTTGGCAGAAGAAAGAATTTATTAGTATACCTATCCTACATAATGTCCAGCAAAGCAACTCAAATTCTTCAGTTACAGTACAAAATTACAGGATAGTGCATTAAAGCGAAATAAATACAGGTTCAAAACAATGGTGTTCTTACTGTCGTACAAATGAATCTAATAAAAAGCGACGGCGCATACCGCTGAATACAAATGGTGTACAAGCAGGCTTCAGCCCGCACGTGTGTTTGACGCTAACTGCGGCCCGTGGGAATGTGCAAGGTGGCACTCATGTCTTTTCCTTATTTACTTTAACATTGAAATAGTTTGTGCGTTACAAACTATGGAAACGTTTTCATCAATAGCTCTAAAATAAAGCTACTATTACATTATAAAAAGGCAGTTGAGCATTCGTTTGTACGGATCAAAGTCAGGTGAAAATAGAAGAATGTGCACATTCTTCTAATTATAGCGGAGGTAATGCAGAAGGCTCGCTTCTGCCTTCTCTTCTTCGTAAAGGTTTTGTTTCTTTATCGTTTACACTTTACCTCAAAAGAAATATATTTCTCTGTTTCTATTGAAACATTATCTACCAAGCCACATATACAGTGAGAGAATGTCTTAGTCTTATGCTCAACATTTACGTATTTACTTGCATAATTATTTGCATGCTTTGAAAGCCACGGCAAACAGCTCCCGCTTCTGCACATAACATTATTCGTAACAAACATATATAATCATAAGTAAAATAGTCCAAGTATCGGAACATTCTGTATAATTCTTTAAGTCAAAATACATTAATCTATGACATTATAATTATAACGATAAAAAACTAAGATCTAATTTCAATAAGCACTTATTAGTATTAGGGGCTATATTTTCGCAACTCCACGACCATCTCGTTTTGCGTGAACAATAACTACGTAGCAGTTTAGTAATAAAAACTACGAGCCAATCAAAGAGTAATAATTAAAGGCAATGGAGAGTATAATTGTTTCAAGCAATGACTATAAACTGTCCATTAGCAAGATTGTTGTTTATTAACACTTTGTTAATAGAATAAACAATTGAAGTAGAATATCGAAGCAAATCCTTTTTTATGGAAGAACAAACGAGCAAGCGGGTCACCTGATGTTGAGTGACTGCTATCAGGCATCTGCAACAAGCTTATGAGTCGCAGATGCGTTGCGTACCTTTTATGAATAGAGGAGAGAATAAACAGAAAAAAGGATGTTTCCCATTCCTACTCATCCCCTCCCCGACAAATCCACTTCCCCTACCCATCATTAGCTTATATGAAGAGGAAAGGAAGAGGAAGTATTGGGCCTCCAGCCCGACATTGATCGAGCGAAACGCAGAATACTTTTACTTTATTACTGTCTTCTGTGAGCTCATGGTATTTCACCATGTATGGTATGGTTTGTCCAAGACGTAGACGATTGATAAATTTAAATGTCGCAACTCAAAATATTTACAAATTCTGTTCACATATCTCTTCAACGAAGCGACGAAAGATATAACAAGATCCATACATAAAAGCCAAAAATATCTTTACGTATCCAAAAATAATCACCAATACATTTCCATTAATTTAATAGGCTTACTAAGTTTTCAAACTCATAAAATAAAGAATTAAACTTGTCTACCAACTTAGGAAGTGCACTTAAAAATAAATTTAATTAATGAATCGCATAGATAAGAAGTTCTCGGCAAGGTATACTAATTTAATATTTATACTTTGAATACAATAATCTATGGTAAAATTTAAGTAATCATATTTGAGATAGTTTTATCTTGGTTATGTGATGATATTAGAAATGTATTCAGCGTCAAATGTAGAGTCTAGACATCGTAAAGTATTTCTAACAACATCATCTTTATTTTGTTTGCGCATACAATTTCGTAAAACACCACAATATCATTATACCACTTAATACCAAAGGTTAAAATTATAGAATCGATTTAAACAATTATTACACTTCAGTTGTTAACCACGTCAACTTTTGTAACAAATCAAAAAGTACAGCAAATAAAACAGATTTAAAAACAAACAAACTATAATTATATTTGTAATTGTAAGTTGAATAGTACTATAATAATCAGATATCTTTAAAAAATATTCGCCTGTTAAAAAAAATATTGCAGCTTTATTTACACAATAAATAAAAATAAGACGATATCGATATAATAAAACTAATTTTACATCTTTAGTTATTCAAACATGCTATGAATTAAACGTAAACGTCGTATTGTCAAGGCTTTCAAACTGTCAAGAAGAGAATTCATACAGTCCTAAAGGCGGCCTGAACAATTCAGAAGACGTTCATAAAACACCTTTGTGTCCCAACGACGAATGTTTATTTATAATTAGGTACTGTCGGCTCCTATGTGTCAGTCAACAGAACGACAGACACTTCGACGTGCACTATGTAACATATATTCCTCGCATTCATATATATTTAAACCAAACATATAAAATATCTTATTATTGGATTTAAGTATATGTATATGTAGAAAGAAGATAATATACTAATATACTAGCAAACCGAAAAAACTTCGCAAAGGTAGAGATATATCGACAAATAAAACTTAAAATATAGCCAGGGTTACTTGCTGATAGCAAAGTTATTTATTGGTGAATTTTTTATACAAGGATAAACGAACAAGCGGTCACTTGAGTGGCTACTTATCTGCAACCAGCATTTGCGAGTTGCGGGTGCCTTGCCTACCTTTAATATACAGAGGAGAGGATAGATAAAAAATGCACATTTCCTTCCCTTCCCCGTCAAATCCTCTTTCCCTTTCCATCTTTTCCTTATTAAAAAAAGGATAGTTAGTAGTTTTTATACAAGAAACAAATAAATCTTTTTTGTAATATTAGTATAGAAAAAACGCTGTGTAGCAGTATCAGTTTTTGTAGCAGTACTGCACAGCAACTTTTTCACTGCTTAGAAGCGTTTTGCGCTGCGTAGCAGCATGTCACACTTCTTAGAAGGGTTTAGCTCTGCGTTACAGCGCGTAGCACTGCGGATCGGCGTGTAGCATTGTACTTTAAATTTTACATATATCCCATTATTACTAGTTACCCAAACAAAACACATATTTTTTAAGGTCTCGTATAAATACTTGTTAAAATATACCGATAAGCAAATATAAAATTTAATTAAAAATACCAAAAAAAAAACAAACGGCAAAATGAGCTATAAATATTGAATAAAATTTATAGAAGTCGAAATAACACTTTTAAAGCGAGTTGAAACTCAAAACACCGCATTAGAATTAAATTACACATAATTAATTCAAATTAAAAATTAATAAATAGACAGTAAAAATATAGAGTCTTTTTTTGTTACAAGTAATAATTAATGCTAGGCAATAGTTTCATGGGTTTTATTTAAGCTACAAAGTTTTGCTCGGGGTGTTCTCATCAAGGAAATGGATCTAGCTAACGGCGCCAGTTTCCGTAGTTAAAAGGCGATTATTGCCAATAATCGATGGCTATGGGAAATACAAGTTCCCAGTATCAGCAATTAGACGTACATTAGTACAATTGCTAATTTTATGCGAGTGCCAATGTATAACGTTTTTGTATCAAAAGTTGAAGATAAAAATTTGATTATGCGTCTACAGTTAGGATAAAATGTACATATCGAATTGCCTTTCATAAGATAATTTACGATTCAAAACAATTTAGAAATAAGGAAAAGTCATCAATTTTGTAAAGTCAAAGAAATCTTATTAGATTTTAAAATCGACCATTGAGACATATTAAATCTAATCTAATCTATGAGCTTCATATATAATTTTATCACATTGAATAACTAAGACGTTTAAATCGGGATAAAGCAACGTTAATTTTCTCTTATCATAACTATTAAAACCAGTAATAATAATTATAAACCCTTTATATATGTATTACTTGTCATTACTCCTTTTACAGAATCCGCATCTCTTTAGTCCAGTACACTTTTTTTACAACACAATATCTAAGCTTGTTGTGGTAAAATCATATTATTCAAACTGTTGAGTCTTCTTAACAAACTCCAGAACAATGTTAAAATCAACATTTGCTTTACCAAAGTTCGCTCGGTCGGTTCATAAACTTTTTACAGCCAGAATATTTCACTAGTTTTACAAACATCAACTCGGGGAAGTTTTTGAAATTGTTTCTTGATTTATATTTTTTTTTTGTTTCATTACAAATGAATAAAAATATATATTGAATAATTGAAAATGGTAATATCGTTACGAAACTTTCATACTGACACGATACGGATATTATTTACGCACGGATGATAGTTATGTGATGATAATTAAGAAGTAATAGTGAATTTAAAATGCCAATAAACTGGACTATATGACACCCTGTGACACTCCGGAGAAAATATGAATCGAATAACATAATTTTCAAAATCGGTGAAGCCATTTAGGCTACAGGAGGTCACAACTGAACGAGTATACATATATATATATATATATATATATATATATGTATGTATGTGTATATATA
>DWLR01000875.1:0-21396 GCA_018246295.1 Papilio alexanor hazarajatica | reverse complement strand
TTTTATGTTACATAAAAAGTTCCCTATTTAATAAGGTAAATAAATAATTTGTAGAGCACTAACTTTTGGAGTTTTATCCAATATTGTAATTTTTTCAAGGTGGTCTCAAACTTTTGGCCGGCAGTGTAACTCATTAGATGAAACGCAGAATAATTCTACTTCTCGCCTGACTTGTGGGGTCGCAGTATTTTACCGGTCGAGCGTGCCATTCGTGCAACAGATGTTGTTTTTGTACATTATTAAACAAAAAGCATCTATGATCAAAAATACGGGGTGGCGTAATGGGTAATTTTTATTTAATGGTCCGTCAACAATTGTATGTGCGTTAATTTACAAACTATTATATATAACGTTAATACTATTGTGTAATAACACAAAAAAGTTCTTCAAGCATGTTCTCTTATATACAAATATATTTAAGTTGCCTACATAATATCCACCTCCGTAATTATCCATTTATAGCCTATATTTTCGCTTTAATTTTCTGGCGCTTTTCCAGAAATGTTGCATGCGACGTACAATCACTCAATCAATACTATGAGGGCATGCGTCCTCAACTGCGCCCTCCCTATGCTTAACATCGCGCTATTCAAATTTACTCCTACAAACAGAGTAATATTTCTTAATTAGTTAACGTTTTTTGTTCTCTATTCGATTGGGAAAAAATTGTGTATACAATTTTGATTGACGACTTTTGGATAGATTGGCAGCAAAGTCGCTAGAATGGTAGTTATGGAGGGCCTTTGCGTTAGTGGTTTTTTTATAGAATAAAAGGGCAAACAAGTAGCGTGTCGCTTAACATTGATCCGACGCCCATGGACAACCACAACACCAGAGAAACTGCAGATGCGTTGCCGGCTTTTAAGGAAAGAGTATGCTCTCTTCTTAAAGGCCCTTAAGTTCTATTGGTTAGGAAATACCGCTGGGGACAGGTCATTTCACAACGCGGCTGTGCGAGGCAGAAAGTTCCGCGAAAACCGTACGATTATTATGTTAATTGAAACACTAAAGAATACAGTTATGAGATCAGAAACTAACACAATTATTTCAAAAGTTAGAACAGTAAATTATTTACCATTCGTACAAATCTATTGTCCCGATCACGTAGTGCTTTGTACAGGGAGGAAAAACTAAAAACATATCCATTGTGCGTGTACGTGTCTTTAGCAGCGAATTGAAACCTTGACTAATTTGTGTCAGCGTTGGACAAAACGTTCTAAAAGCTAGCCAACTTAGCATCAACTGAGCCTCCTTGCCCCATCTCTCTAAAATCATTAGAATTCTATGTGGTGGATGTGTGGATCCACCACATAGAATGAATGATCCATCTTATGTGGTGGATTTTAAACTGAACTTGATTCAGCTAAAAATGGGGTCAAATAAAAGGTTGTTCAAATTGAGTCATGCCTGGGTCTGATAACGATTGACATACAATACACCCTTTTGGTGATAACACTATGCTGGTTAATTGCGACAGTGTGGTACTGGCGGATTTGACACGAAAAATCAAACCTCTATGCTAATGATTCGCGTCTGCAAATTGGCAACAGCTTGGACTGAATTTACCTCACTGCGGTAACTCTTTCAAAAAGTTGAGTCGATATTGCGACTGTAGTTTTTATAAAATAAATAAGTTGCTGCTTCTTATAAAATTCATTGTAGCCCATCGGAATGTTGCTGTTTCAGAAAATGGCCGAACAAATTGTAGGAGAGACATTCACACGATATTATCAAAATAATGTATGAGATCTACGTTTTATTACAAATCCTATATGTCGTCACAGAACCGTCATAATTTTGGACAGCGGACATTCCCTTTAGATGTTTGTTATAAATATTTGGTGATAAATTGTTTGAATCATTAAAATTTCTGAAAACTTTCGCATGTATTTAATCGCGATACGGTGACGCGAGACAATCGCACGCAACTGCCGTATCGTCACCTTTTGTCCCCATCACAACTCAAGGATTATTTATATTTTAGTTGCACAACGGACCATCGTGTGAACAGTCGTGTTTTAATCACCGACATTTTGCACGCTATTCGTTATTGTAATGTATTTTTAACCAAGTTCTAGTTAATCTAATTCAATTAAAGTTATCTAAAATATTTAAGACATTGAACTGGAGATTTTGTGAGTATTTTATTTTTGTACAAAACGTTTTTAGATGTTATTTTCACTTCATAATTTCATAATGGTTTCGATCATGCGATGTGCACAATTATGATGTTAAAATATTGAATAATTAAGAATCACTTATCAAACTACTGTTGCTCTACTCATTTTATAAATTTCTAACATCGTAAAGTTTTTTCAGTTTACATTTTATTGAATATATTGATATGTAAATAATTTCAATTCCCACTGCCGGCGAAAGTAGGAAGTCGTCTAAAGATCGACGGATTGGTTGGCTAAAATATTTGCCAACCAAAAATAAAAAGTTACATTTTTTTTGGTAGCGATCACATACGAAAACTGTCACAATATTATACTGAAATCGAAATGTAATTGCATGCTTAATTTAGAAATTTAAAAAGCGGCACAATTCGTCTGTATTCCTAAATAAATACATACTTATTTTTTATTTATTCCACCTTGAATGTGCATGACCATTGTTTGCGCTTAATATCAATGTGGCTTGTCAACTCTACATAAAACTAAGTTTAAAATGTTCGAAGAAAATAAAAGAAAAAAAAAATGTAAACAGGATACAAAGTAGATAAACATTTTGCTGAATCTGAGGTCAAAGATGATGATTTATCAATATTCATAACAATTCCTAAAATGAATAATTTGTGTCGTTAATATTCAAACAATACTCGTATTTACAAGACAGCTTTAGCTGTGTGAATTAGCTTGTACTAAGTTTTGGTCTATATTGATCTTTTAGAACAATTAGCTTAACTATGGACTACAATAGAGTATGTTACACATAGAGATATGGAAGAATCCGATCCTATGTAGGTGGGAAAGGGGCAGGGAGATGAAGCACCATTAGTAAAACATCTATGATTATTATGTAAAAATTAAAATTTAGCGTTGCAGGATTGTTATAGACTTTTATCTTTAAATTCGGGCATATTCAAATCGGACTTTTTCATATCAATAATCGGCTTTTTGCAAATCAATTTCCATTGTTTCCGTTTCAATTTGATAAATAAACGTCCGAATTTGAAGTTAAACCCCGTTAAAACGGTAAAGATATCTTTCCACTATCTTAGGTCTTATATGTATAAACGTATTTACTTACTAACGTATCTCTACCTAAAAACTATCAAAATCTATAACCTAAAGCGTAGCCTACTGAATATGACAGTAATAAATGGAGAATCAAATCATTCATAACAAATTTATTTACAGAAATCGTCGAAATGCAAATATTTCTCTGCTTGAGTTTCTTTGCTTTAACACGATTGAGTTATGCTCAAATGGATAACCAATTACCCAGGTAAATAATACGTTATCGATGTCACAATATTCTAAGCTAAATATTTATTATTTAATCATAGAAGAAAACGAGCAAGCGGCTCACCAGATGTTCAATGACTATTACTATCTTTCAATATCAGTAATAGCAACAGTTCCGTGTCGTCTTAGACCATTTCGGGAACCTAGGCACACTAGAATTTGTGACCACGAGGCATGCCTGAATATAGGGTCCTGTTTTAAATTATTGATACCGATCAATGTTGCCAGACAGTCGAAATTACTTTTAAAAAAAATTATTGGCTTATTTCAGTTTAAAATAGAAACTCTTTACAACTTTATCGAATGTATTGGCCCAGGACTAGAGAATATCGCGGTGGCCTTGGGCCTAGGCAGTGTGTGCCCTTATAGTACAGACGGTAATAAAGCGTTTCAGACAAACTCGTAATATCAAAGTGTGTTTTGTATTATATTATTTTGGACTTATTACTTTAAAATGCTTACCCGAACCTAACCTAGCTGCGTATGACCTCGGATCGGTTACCAATCGCATAAAAATATCTGTCACATTAAAAAAAATCGTGGCCATCCTCGATTTCTTGTTTTTAGAGTTTAGTTTCACTTTTATTTTATGTTTATTGAAACAACGATGAAGTCCCAATAATTTGAATGATCATAGTATTTGCTTAGTCCTATGCCAAATTGGAAAAGTCAAACCCCGGCCGCTTGTCTTAAATATTTTTATGGAAATTATGAATAATATTTACGATTACCCACTTTTACAATCGTTTAAATAAGTTCTGAATATAGTGGTTAGTTGTTGGTGAACTTGTATAAAAGTTTTCTTTTGATTTCAGTAGTTTTAGTTACAATGAAGATAGTAATAAACTAGTCAACACTTTAAACGAATTCGGATTCAAATTGTTATCAAAAATGATGAAACAATATCCAGATGAGAACATTGTCATCTCACCGGCAAGCATATCATGTGAGTTTAAACAACTTTATGCGACATTTATCGATCACAAGTTCATTCGTTCATGAACAAATGTTACATAAAAATATATTTTACTAAAGAACACTTCAGAGACGACACGACAAATGTATTTGTGTGACATATGAAAGACAAATAATAATAATAATATTCTAGGACATTATTCCCAAACTAAGCAGAGCTTGTGCTATGGAAACCAGATAACTGATATATTACATATATTAATACTTTTATTTTGTAAATACATACACACATAGATAATTACACCCAGACACAGGACAAACAGACATGTTAATGCACACAAATGTTTGTCCTGGGTGGGAATCGAACCCACGACCTGCGGCGTAAGAGGCAAGTATCTTACCACTGCGCCAACCGGTCAGTTAGACAAATGAAACATGGATACAAAAAAAAATATTGAGATTGGTATAAATATCAATGTATCGTTCGCCTCATTTATCTTGAAACAAATAGTGCATTTTGTAAAACTGTGACACAGACGACGTTCTGAGTTCTGACAACTTATTCCCACCAATACCCGCACAACACGACACGCCTTAAAAATTGTCATGACTTCATGTTGACGTGACTCTTTGCCAAATTTATCTTGACGTGACTGATGTAGGTGCATAAATCCTAATCGGCCTGTAGTAAACATTTCATTCATTCATTCATGTAAGCGTATAGTAAACACATACTGATAGATTATTTCCTTTTGGCATTTTATGAATGTGTTAAAGAGATTCCAATGTTCCGTTTAATATTCATTTAATTGCACTCGCGATAGAGAACTTGTTTTTTTCTTCCTATAACATATAATATCGAACAGGTCTGCTGGCAATGACTCTTCTGGGCAGCGTGGGGAGGTCGTATGACGAACTCGCCGAGGCGCTTGGGTTTTCCGAAGGTAAAAGAAACAAAGGATGAGTTTACAACAATACTTCCACATCATTTTCCTATAATAAATTTTAATTAAAAGGGTAATTGTATTGTGTCGTTGAAATAACTTTCTTTTTCGATGTTTTTCTCTTATTACTGAGAAATGTGTGATGTTAATGGTTGATTGGTATACCAACAAATTGGAAAACCCAGATCTATTCCCAGACGATATGTAGGTATATTACAACTGAGGCTAACCAACGTTGACGTCATCGAACATCAATATTGTTTGAATACGCTCTAACAAATTGGCTTTCCTATTTCCATTTAAATTGTACCTACCGATCCGTTTTCTTACTTTTAAAGTCGTAGAAATCTATACGAACAGTACCATCTTGTCACATTTGCAACCTAATAAGTTATGTGAAAATAAGATAGCAATTTCTATTAATTCTTTATACGATTAACATAATGAAAGAACGTAATATATAGTTCAACTTTCTTTTTTCTCAAGAAAAATAAGACAGCAAAGAAAAGTTAAGCATTTTTAATCAGCCGAAGAATAATAATTTATGTTTTCTCCACTGTTGTAGATATCTTATTGAATCGCAAAAGCCACGAATTGTTCGGCGAACTTTTGCAACATATAAACTCAGACGACACCTGGAGTAAGACTATATTCGCTGATGCGGTGTTCGTGGATGGTCGGTCGCAGCTGCGTGACGCTTACCGCGCCTACTTGTCCCGGGTCTACAGGGGCGAAGTCCGAACCCTCAACTTTACAGACAGTATGAACGTTAAGAAAATTATTAATGAGTTAGTATGGACCCATACTTTATTAATTATTGTAGTTTAATAATTGTGGTTTTACTTAAAAAGTAGTGTCATTTGAAAGATGGCATTTCAAAATATTTTAAGTTATTATACATATGTATTTGGAAATAAGTTTAATTTATTTATAAAAACTACCAAAAATAACATTTTTTTTACGAAAAGTATCGGTACAGTTTGAAAACAGGTAGATCAGATGCATATGATTTACCTATTTCCAATTTAACTAAATGACCACCACCTCAGTCTACGATCGTCCACTCCTGGACATAGGCTTCCCCCATTGATAGTATCATTGGGGGGAAATGTGCCAATATCGCCACACTTAGCAGGCGGGTTGGCGATCGCAGTATGTTCCACCGTACTAAGAGTACGCTGCTGCCCGTCCTTCGGTGGTCTTTGACATCCAGACTCATGACAAACAGATATAGTTCATATACACAAATTATTAACAAATATTATACAAATACAATATTTCATCAAATGAAAATAATAAGTGTTTGATTTGAAATTCGCTATGCAATTATAAATCGAGCAGGATAGCGAATTTGAATTCGATAAAAGAACAAAAAATAGTTAAAGAAAATACAAATCCAAGTTTTATTTTTAACACTAAAACATAAGCCAAAAAAAAACACTAATACATACTAGTAACACCTTTCATGTTATGTATTTCAGAGGTCGCACATTTAAAAAACAGAAATAATAATAGTTTAGATTTGGTGCAGATTTGTACCTATTGCCCTTGCCCTAGTTATTTCGTCGTGTATAAAGCATTTGCAATAATTAAAATTTGTTTATGGTATAAATCAGTGTTTCTCAAACTGTGCTTCGCGACCGATTTTTTGAATTCAGTTCGAAAAAATACTTTTAAGACAGTTTAAAAAAATATTTTCTATGGATATTTATACGTAAAAACAAATCAACAAAACAAATATCTCGTACATTCTAATTAACGCTTACAGATGTTTCTTGTTAACCAGCTTTAATAATGTAACAGATACATTTTTGTTGTAATTAGAATTCAAACGTGTTTTGTGTGTGTGAATTTAAATGATATTTTTTGGTTTTGTTTGGGCCATTGATGAACACGTCAAATCGCACAAGTAGAAGGTGTGTCAAATGGAATCAAACACTGCAAAGCCTATGCAGTTAATTCTGGATATTTTGATTTTCTATTACATCAAAATGTATTTAAACTGACTAATATTAATTCCATTTATAACATTATTTTGAGATTCAGAATTTGAGATTAGATAAGCAATTTTTCGATTTTTTTTTGTATTCTAAACATGCCTCATCTATGACAGTACTCTAAAATATAGATATTAATACAATCGATTCTCAGACTTCCTATCGTTGTTTAAATATGTCTATTTATGTTTACTTAAATATGTAGGTTCTTGACCTATTGGCCATGATTAGGTATTCCTAATCATGACCACAATAAAAAATGTTACACGGAGGAGAGAAATAAAGATGAGTAGAGGAGTCGCGGAGTAATGTTACATACTAAAGGGGTCGTATCATCAAAAAGTTTGAAAAACATTGGTATAAATAATATATTAAAAACAATCGATGACCTTGTATTTAAATAATTAGATTATCCATTTTATTGATATATTAATTTCAATTTGTGGACCTCAGTAATCACTTCAAAGACGACAATTATAATTTTTCCAATTATTTATTTAATGTTACGATGTAATTTGAGAAAAGAAGAAATACAAACTGTATGTTCAGTTTTTATGTATAAATAAAATTTCGCGTATTTCTCGGTTAACCGCAAAAATTAATATCTTTTGTAAGGTTGTTAAAAAAATAATGAGTTATGTTTTTTTTTAGTTGGGTAAGCACGCAAACCAAAGGACAAATTGATAATTTCTTAAAGGAATCTCTGCCTGTGAATACTAAAGTGGTGCTATTAAGTGCTCTTTACTTCAGCGGGCAGTGGGCGAGACCTTTCATACCCGATCACACTAGGAAGTACGTATTTTAGTTTTTTTTTTTTTAATAGAAGAAGATGGCACCAGACTAAGCAAGTCACCTAATGTTAAGTGACCTCTATCAATAGGCATCTGCAACAAGCTAATGAGTTACTCTCTATAGATGCGTTGTATACCTTTAATAGACAAAGGTGGGGATAAAAAAGAATATTTCCTTTTCCTATCCTATTCCTATATATCCATTAGGAAAGGGCCGGAAGGGGAAGATTACTAGAACTTGGTCTATGGCACTTCCCTCATCACACGAAACGCATCAAACTTTTACTTCAAGGTCTTTCATGTCTTCTGTGAGGTCATTGTATGTCACCGGTCGAGCTGTTATTGCAGAACTTAACCACTGTTAAAATTAATTTAGAAGCTAACTTGTAAAACATGTCTTAAATATAATTGTCTTTACATTCAGTGTATATTTTGCTTTAATGGGTCATGCGTCTATTGTTGTAACTATTTCCTAATACAAACCTTAACTTACAGGGAATAATAAAAGTTTGTGAATAATAATGGCTACACACAAAAAAAGATTATATCTGATTTTCAATAAACTTCGACCCAAACCCAAACAAAATGAAAGTTCTTTGTTACATCAACAACATGACTGTCATCAGTCAGTATGCCTTTACCATCCATAACTAGCCGTCTTGTCTTGTTCATGACTAATAATGCAAGAATAAGACTTATAAAATCTATTTGGAGCACGAACCTAAGAAATCCATGTTCTAAATTATGGGTAAGAAAAATTACTGAATATTTTAGAATAAACTTTATGTTGCAGGATGCCATTTATGCGAGGAAAGGACCAAGTCACTGCGAATCTCATGTTAAATTTGGGCCAATTCGACTATATTTTTTCGGTGAAAGATGGTTTGTATTCTACATATTTTTGTTTTGAATTTATTATTTATGTAGCAAATAAATACAGATAGATTTTTTCTGCAGGTCTCCACATGATAGCGTTCCCATATAACGACAGCACTACAACAATGTACGCGTTAAAACCCCGTATGCCTAATGACCTGTCACTGCCAGATCTAATGGATCGCTTGGATTACTCCAAGATCGACAGCTTAATTAAACAAATGACCCAGCAAGACACAGTGGTGAGATTTCCTAAAATGGAGATCAAAAGCGATGTTAACCTTGAAGCACCCTTAAAAGAACTAGGAATTAAATCCATGTTCAATCCACGCGAAGCAAACTTTGCTTTAATGATAGACACCAATGCGATAGCAAACAGTACTGAGGATGAATTGTTAACAAGAATTAACGAGGGTAATGTAGAAGAAAGAAGAGTGAAGGGTATAGTCAACAATCTTATGAATCCAAGAGTTTATGTTGATTCGGTTATGCACGAAGTGAAAATAAAAATTGATGGTATGTATATATAATATCTCTTATGTAATTGTGGGTAGACCTCCTGAGATCAACCGACGAATAAAGTTTTCTGAAGTCCACTGGATGAGCGGAAATAAAAACTAATGTGTACCTTTTGGTATAACAATATCCGTTTACATATCAACTATGGGCTACAGTTTTATTATTGAATGTAATAAGAATGTTAATAGAGCAGTATAGTGTTTATAAAAAGCCAAAAGAGTAACTATTACCTATCTATTAACGCAACATGATCATTATAATTAAGATATATCTACTAGCTGTTACTTACGGCTTTGGCATCGTTTCTTATTCTTTGCTAGTTTTTTTCCGAACAATAGATAATCCATTACCTGTTCTGTATCCTAGAATCGCCAAGAATGACCACAAAGACTCCCTTAACCTTGACCAGAACCTCAATCTATATAGTGGGAGGCACCCACGTAACCACCGTATAGATTAGATACATGACCTACAATGTCTATTTTACTCACGTATCTTAGTATTTTTATAATCGTCAAATTTCTAATAGTCGTGAATACTTATTTATTCTTTTCACTTATTAAGAACGATAGTAGTCTATTTAGTCCAAAATATGTCTATAATTTGTATAATGTAGAATTTTCAAAGACAGAAATAAAACTCATAAGTAATTTTTTAATCGTGACCTATACCAGAACATTTACATACAAATATCAGGTACTAATGTACTTAATAGATCACTTGGTAATGGTAGGTTATACGCGTGTGCACTACAAATGAGATGTTTGTTGCGTTATGACCGTTTACATTGGCAAACTGTAAGTAGTATCCTTGTATATAAGTAGTTTCAAGTCTTAATTTTAAACAAATAAATTCATTGTTAGAAACAAGAACTTATTTATAGTTTACATAACAATTAATTTACAATAAACGTTGTTAATTATCACAGAATGAGTTTAGTATCCCGCATAATGCCTTATTCTATTACGCTATTAACGTACTGCCAAAATTATCTAATTTACGCGGCGTGTAATATATTCAAGTTTTTACAGCCCTGATAACATTTTTTTTTTGATAACTTTGGTAATTAATTGCAGAGTACGGCACCGAAGCGGTTGCAGCAACCAGCAGTATTCTGGCGAGGTCATCGGAGCAGTTCTACGCTGATTCGCCCTTTTTTATGTTTATCAGAAACGAAAAGACCAAACTCATTACCTTCAGTGCAGTCGTATTCGATCCCACCGTTTAAGTACATTCGTTTTAAGTCTTAATAAAATTATTTTTAATGTTAATTCATTTTATAAAACCAACTGTAATGTTACATACATTATGACTAAACTTGCAACTCGCTCCTGCTTCGGTAGATGGATAGACGAATAAAAAAAATGGAGCCTAGGTTACATACGCTGATAGAAGACCACTTTATTGGTGAAAGAGTTTTTAAAATTGGTTTTGTAGTTTTTGAATTCATCCAGAAGAAACCAATCGGCAATAGATGTAACAGTCAAATAACAGATATTTTGATGATCAATGGATATTCAAATAATATAGACGTGCAGTACCTAACTGCAGACTGTAAACCGCATCCAGTAAAAGCTGAAGTATACCTTAAATTTTGCATCAAATCAAAATCTTTACTAGTCGATAATATCAACGTAGCATGGAGTGATCAAATTTGAAGCGTTTACTGGGTTATAGTACCGACTACGAGGTCGTGTGTTCTAATCCCGCCATACAACCATTGTCGCTTCCTTTACAAGTCTTTAAACTTAGTTGGAATAGTAAAAAAAAACATTTATAATGGAAGGAATATAAGGTATCCATTTGTATACAAAATCATGGATATGATACCAATATAACAGATAACATTGTAAATTCTTTGCAAGTTCTACCTATTCCATATGTTAATAGAAAAATGTACAATAAAAGATATTAGAATAAACAATGATTGACAATAAAAGGGTAGGAAGCAAAGTTAGTATGAAATGGTATTGATTCCAAACATTTACAAATAATAAACATATTATTAGTTTATTCTCCCACAGCCACAAACATTTCTTTTCAATAGATAAAATGGGTATTTATAAAACACGTTTATTGGTGCATGATAATAGATACAATATTTAATTAGTGTATGTGAAACTTATATAGGTCACATTATCAAAGAATATATAATATTTAACAGTGGTAGATTCCGCAACAATTGTTGCACCAATAGCCCTCTCTACCCATGAAATAACACAACCTCACAAAAGACAGGCGTGAAGTAGAAGTATTCTGCGTTTCGTCTCATAAGTTAGGTGTTGGAATTTGATTTGTTTTTTTCCCCTTACCACCCTTTTCTAATAAGGAAAGGGTTGGAAGGGGAAAGGCTTTTTGGCTGGGAAGGGATGGATGGAAGGGAATATGCATTTTTCTGTCTATTCCCCCTGTCTATTATAGGTAGGCATTTGCAACTCGCAAATGCTCGTTACGGAGGCCTATAGGTAGCGGTCACTTAGGTGACCACTTGCTCATTTGCCACCTTCTTCTTCCAGTTTACCCAGTTATGTGAAGCATTATGAAAGCAAACATATTTTTATGTGATGAAAGTCTATTAAATACTAGTGTTCATTGAAAATGTAGGTAACTCTATTAATATGATATTTGATTAAATCTTAAAAATTAGCAAAAAAAGCATTAGCCTTTGAAAACTTCTTTTAGTTGGAAAAGGTTTTAAGTAAACAAAGTTTAATAACCTTACACTTTACATGTTTAATAATATTCTGTAATTTTTTTTTTAATTTACAAGTAAAAATTTATCTATTACTCCTTAATCTTTCTAATCTGTCATTCAGTGTTTGTTTCCACTGGTCTTCTGATATACTCTGTGCCCACTCAGGTATTGAAGCTTCAGGTAAAGCAAAGTTTGCCATGGCTGACATTACCTGTAAAATAAAAAAAACCATTTAAGACATGCTTAATTAAAATTACCAGACGCCAAAAAGAAATAAAACGGTCTTTATATTACTGCATACACATGAGTGTATGTGATATTCAAGGCAGTTAATTTGATTTCTGATTCATTCATTATACCTTGACACTAACATTAACACTAACAAAAAGCTGTTTCAGATATCTAACCATTATAAGAGAAGAGGAGGGTAGATAAGGAAAAAGAGAAGAGGGGATGGAAAGGCCAATTTTCTCAATAACGCTAGTAAGTTTATATAAATTATAAGAGCTGGAGTGATTTTATTTGGAAACAAAAATATCAACCTCTTGTGCTCTTTCATTGTCCATTTGTATAGAATCTGTAGTTCTAGGGGTACTCCAAACTTCTCGAACAAGTGCATTTTCTATAGGCTCTATGGTGGGCACATGTTGTGAAGGTACTTCCTGATCTTCTGCATTCTGAAATAAAGTTTTATAATTTTTAAAATTGACATATAATTATATTTTTCACATAAATGACAAGCAAATAAGAAAAAAAACAATTTTTAAAGTGTCAACAGCTAACTAAATTCAGAAGAGACTAGTTCTTGTTTTACTGTTGTAATTGATGTAGTACTTTAAATCTAATATTCTAATAAACTTATTAAAAAATAAAGTTCAAACTAAGTAATACAAAAAGTAAGTCAAGCATTACCTCTATATCTTCGTCACTATCATTAAAATCCATTACGGGGCCATCTGGACCTTGTGGAAGTGGTTCATAACCAAAATATTCATTCTGTTCATCATCACTCTCTTCATTATTGTTACCATTTACAAGCTCATGTCTGGGCGGTGGAGTCAAACTATTTGGAGAATTTTCTGGGGGATCGGGTCCATCGCACACCATGTTTGGTTATTTATTTCAGTAAAATGTATGCAACAAAACCTAACGCGACAAGGAATAAAATACCACTAAGTTATACTCGATTTCATGTAAAATGTCAAAGCAAGACTATCACTTTACACTTTCTGACAATTATTTAACAAGAGTATGTTATACTTTCAATTTTAACTTATATTGTATGGATGCGTGTTTTTTGTCATTAACAGATTTATTATTAGCTAAATAAATAAACAAATGCTTATTACATTGTTATGTCAGTTAATAATGAAAAGTCGATAAATCGCAAAGTATCACCACGTACACTATGCACAATATTATTTATGAATCACCAGGCTCTTTTTAGTTTTATTAATAAATTTATTAAGAAAGTTCGATTAAAGTTACATAACTAATATTCAAAATATATTTATGAGATATATTTCATTGGTGTTTTATTAATTGCGCTTAACTCAATGAACTTTATAGTGATAAACATAGTTGAATGGTTTTGTTTTTATTTAAGCATAAATTAAATGTATATATTATAATTAAATGTATGTATATAATATGTACATTTCATTTAATAGACGTATTTACAACCATTTAATGCAAATAATGCAATTGTGCTTTTGAAAAAATAAATACTTGGTAAAAGACGAGAAGCGAAACAAGCATTCTAGTCTGAAAAGCAAAGTGATATACGCAAAATATGCTAAGCAGTTTTTTAAATAATTTTATTAAAATTTCGATAGTATAGTCTACACTTAGTAGTAATAATGAGGCGTAATTTTTGTACGCTTTCAGTTCATATCTTTTTGGTAAGTTATAGAAATAAACATTTGCAGTCAGTTTCATAGATTCTTAAAATAAAACTTTTCTTACCGTTGTTGGTGCAGAAGTTTGAGAAAAAATACTTTTTTTTCTCGGGTCTTCATAATAATTATATTAGGTTTACTTATATTGTCCTCCCAACTCCAGCGATTTGCACCAAAGAGTATTTATGTTATCTTAATAGTTGACATTGACATTGATAGTCTACTTGTCAACAATTAGCATTTGCGCTGTCAGATTTTCATTGTGGAAAAGGTAAATAAAAAACCGCAAAAATTGAGTCTCTATGGAGTAAATTTTCTTTACTTTTAGTCTCAGCTATAATAACAATAATGGCGTGGCGAAGTCATGGCGTAAATAATGCAGATATGATAAGGAACCTTCGAGGTAATCCTGACTTATTGTTTCGTAATACGTTATTGCGCACACATATGTTTATATCATAAAATAATCGTTTTTATTGTTAGGTATGTAATCTAAAAATCAACTATTTATTACTGTCTATATATATTTTAACTTACAAAAAGTATAATAATGAAGTATAATATGATTTAGTATACTTAATAAATGAATAGATGAATTCCAAATTTTACGCTTTTCAGCCAACGGAATTATTAAAACCGTCACCGTCGCCAATGCTATGAACGCGGTCGATCGTAAATTTTATTGCCCATATGCCCCTTATCAAGACTCTCCACAATCTATAGGATACTCTGCTACCATTAGTGCTCCACATATGGTAAGAAGTTAAATATATAAAGTTTTCCATACATATTAAATCAAAATATATATTTAACAAGTAAAGTTTTTACCCTTTTTTCTTTCTACACCATTTTTAGTTGAATTGTTCTTTTATATTTAAAAAAAGGTAAAAAAAGTAGTACATTATTCCTATTTTTTTAGATAGTTTTAATATGCCATTAATATTTTGACAATGTTGTATGTAATTAATTTGAAAAATAAAAAGCCCAACTGACTGAACCCTCAGGGGAAGAATGTGAATTAAAAGATCCCAAAAAACATTACTTTCCTGTGAGTCGGGCAATAAAAGAGTTATTGAATTAATTTTTTCAAAAGTCTCAAGCAAAACTTGTAGTAATAAGACAAAAAGTTATCATTATTTCTAAAGCGAAGTAAAGGGTAACAAAATAATACTAAATTAATGTTTGAATAGATTGTGTAAATATTTATCTGCTTCATTTTAATTTAAAGTGTTAAATTATTATATTAGCACTAATAAAATTAATCGCATTGTAACTTTTCTTTTTTAATATCATATTCCTATGTTAAATATAGCATGCTCATGCCTTGGAAAGATTACAAAACCAGTTGGTTCCCGGTGAAAAAGCTCTGGATGTGGGATCCGGCTCTGGTTATCTGACAGCTTGTATGGCAATCATGCTCGGAGACAATGGAACAGTTGTCGGCATTGATCACATCCCAGAACTTGTTACACTAGCCACCAAGAACATACAAAATGGCAACCCTGATTTACTTACATCTGGACGAATTAAACTCATTGGTGAGTACAAAATAAACACTACTGAGGCACTAAGGGTTAAGGCAGGTATGAATACTACTTCACATTAATGCCCTTAATCCAAGAGTTGTAGTTAATCAAACACTTGGGTACAAAGATTTCTAAGACAATTAACGTTTTTACAGCTGGTGATGGACGAAAAGGATATCCAGATGAGGCACCCTACAATGCTATTCATGTTGGGGCAGCCGCACCAAGCCTGCCACAGGCTGTGAGTTAATATAATGCAAAGTATAAAATAACAATATTGTCATATTACACAATAGAAATCTTACTAATATTACTAGTATTTAAATAAAAAAAAAAAACAATATACTGCCCTACTGACTTAACCCCTATGACACTCTGAGGAAGAATACAAATCAAATTACATCTCACTCTTCAAAATCTGTCCTGCTATTAATTGTTAAGGACGGCATTGTAATGCAAAAGAGTCAAATATATATAAGTTTATACTATTGACAAAGAAAAAATATACATTGGTGACTTAGTTCCCCTTGAATAATTGTCAAAGTAAAGTAATTTAAATATAACTATTATATACTTGATTCCATAGCAACATGTGTAAAAAGAAAATCGAAAATGATCCCTTTTGCCATGACTATAATGGTATTGGTTTTTTTCCTGTACTTTTTCTGGCAATAAAATGGTTATACATTTTTTATTGATTTGATGAATTGCAACATGAAGTGATAAAATTTGAACAGTGAAACAATTGCATTATTGGAATTACTGTTGCTTCATACAAATAGATTATTGCGTTATTTTTTTTTATTATCTACTATTTTATTAGTCATTTACTTTATTATAATTCTGCCATCGCTTTGCATCAAAATTATAAATAGAATATTTATTATAATATATTGCTTCATTATTTTTATTTGAAGAAAAATCGAGTATAAATAATTTATTTTATCCAGTTAATAGACCAGCTGAAACCTGGAGGTCGTCTGATCGTGCCAGTGGGCCCGGAAGGTGGAGAACAACATCTTACACAGGTATATAGAGCATACTAGATCCAATTAATAACCTAATTATAACCTCATGTTGTAAAATAGAATATGGACATTGTATTTCAATTAATTTTAAACTTACCATAACAACTTTTATTTTTGACAAATAAAGGTTGAATGGTGTAACTGTGTTAGGTTCACTAACTATAACATTTAATGTGATGGTTTTTGAAAATTTTTATTATTTAAACGTTAAATCGCCAAGGGAGTATATCGACCTTGATAATTTCTTTTCTAATCATTTTTGTAAACATGATGGTCTAATCCAGGGGTATGCAACCTATGACCCGTGGGTCACCGAGTGACCCATTTAGTAATTTCAAGTGACCCACTTTAGTTCCGAAAATCAAGTATAAGATATACAAACTTTTTTTTCCTTTTTCCCAAAAACTTTTTGTCGCAAAGTTATGAACGTACCAAATTTGAATCCAGTATAACATAAAAAATATCAGCTAAAGCCCCACCCCGCCTGACTGGATACAGAATCGGCCGATAGTATGCGGAATGCAGAGACATTGTCCGAACAAATTGTACCATTCCTGGACTGGTTTAATACGAAAATATCTCTGACCCAAACGTCTCTTTAATACTCGCGTTTTGGTTGATTTTGACCCGCGGCCAAAAAAGGTTGCCGACCCCTGGTCTAATCTATCGCCCAACACAATGGCGGATCCAGGATTGCGATTTAGAGAGGGGTATTACCCACCTGTCAATGTCAATTTTATCACCCATATGCCAATTTTAGTAAGGTAAATTTGTCCGTAAGAAATATGATGATTTTGAGGGAGGGACTAGAGCTGCTTAAACTGCCCCTGATCCCACATTGGCGAAACACCAACCGTTTTTTTTCTATAAATAAAATTGATCCACAGATCGTCGTCATCAAGTGATATCAATACCTTTAACCACTAAATAATTAAGTAAAGACTTTTGCATGTTTGCTATGTGTTATTTTACAGGTGGACAAAGCCGCTGATGGTACTACAACAGTCAAGAAACTGATGAGTGTGATCTACGTGCCGCTAACAGATAAAAACCACCAATACCGTGAGTGACCATCACTGTCCACAGTATTGTATGTGCTGCTCATAATTATCCTAGCAACGGTCCTCATTTACTGTCTTTTCAAACGCTTCCGACGCTCATTCAATATGTAAGAAAGTAATTGGATAGAGAACAGTGGTCGGTAAATAACGGCACGTTAGTTGCATTGATATTTTTTGGAAGGAGGCAATATAACTGATTTACTTGATGTGGCTGGTCAAGAATTGTGAAAAATTGAAAGAAGAGTGTGTTTGATTGAATTGTTTTTGAAAATACTCTTTGTGCAAAGAAAAAGAGAAGAAGCTGGCATTGGAAGGTAATTAGGTCTGAGTCATTCATCAAAGGGAATACAGATATATTACTAAACGCTTAAGAGGTAAAAAAAACGAGGTAACACATCCTCAAGATGGCATTTTCAGAATCTGATTGTGGCTCAAAACCGGAATCGGCTGGAAATAGGATTGGATTCGTAGCAATAAATTGCTGGCTCGTACGTAAACAACCGTATCCCTTAATTTTATCATTTTCGCCTTTGTGTTTCTGAAATGAACTGGGTGGGTAATTTATTCTCATACAATGCTGTGGCTTCCAATATTATCTATGCATTGAGTGAATTTCTAAATAGGAAGTTTAAATTCGACGATTCTGTGAAAGAAAATATATTTAAATCTCTATCCTGTAAAGTTTGGAATACAAACATACGATTATATACGTAGGAACCATCAAAATATGATATTTAAAATTGTATTTACTTAGTAATTAGCTTAAACTGGTTCTTGGTAAGTCCTTGAAAAGTTTGCGGTAAATAAAAGATATTTTGAATCTGTTTTATATTTATTTAATCTATGATAAAGAATTTGCCGACCACTGACATAGAATATTATAGTATTTATTACTAATTGATATTTTATAAGCACTCACTTTTATTGTATTGAAATTATAATTACAAATAAATATTTATACAAGATGCTTTGTAAAAGTACATTTAATAAATTAGAAGATGAAAATCATATTGTATTTTTATGTATATAAATTATTGTTCTTTAAATTTTAGTTTGTTTGCACTAATTTACTCATTATTGGGAATTTTGCGTTTTATAGAGGGCGCCTAAGCAAAACCAGTCCTTTTAAGTTTGTTCTTAAATTTAAGTTCTTGAATTTTACTTTTTTAAACTTATTGTAATTGGCCCATGGATAGAAATTCATGTAAACTTCTTGAATTAAAAATGTGAAGATGACCTAAAATATACTGTGCCAAGTTTTATTATTAATCATATTTTACTACCTATTTTATTATTGATTCATTCATTTTTTTATTTTTTGATAATTTCGCCTATAAATTGAACGTGTTGTTTTAGGTTCTTGGCGCTAAATTGTTCGTTTGACAATTTAATATTTTTTAAATATTAATATTAAAATGAACTCCGACTATTAGACATCTTGAAATTTATTAAATAAAAACGTGAACTAAAATGCACTTGTGAACTTGTTTTATTTCGCTTCTAAATTTTTACTCTTAAATAATTTTCCCGCAAATTTCTTCTTGCCGTATGGTTTTTCTTCCTTACTTTTACTAGATTTTGGTTCCATGTGCAATATGGAATACAACACTTCCGCTTCAGCTTTATTTTCTACGATCTCTGTCATTTGTTCCTGAAAATAAAACACAGTTTACTGGTACGTATTACGAGGAAAAGTGTAATCTGTGAGAAGTATTTGAAATATGAATTTATGTTATGATGCAAGACCATGGTTTTCAAATGATAATAATTGAGAAGTCAATTCGGCAAGTTCTGGGTAATGTTCAGTTTAGGCAGCTTAAATTTCCATTTCAGACTATTCTTTTAATATTGTTTCCATTCTGACTGGTTCTGATCTATAATTATTAAGAGCTGCTAATAACTCGGACCCTTGTTGTCTTTCTAGCTTCTTATATTATTTTGGGAAAAGAATACAGGGTTTCTAAAAATGAGCAGTTAATACGGTTTGTTAGTTTAATATAGTATCAACCTTCCGCGACCGGTTGGGACAGTGCTAAGACACTTGCCTTTCACGCAGCAGGTCGTGTGTTCGATTCCCACGCAGGACAAACATTTATGTGCATGAACATGTCTGTTGTGTTTGTCTTTTGTCTGGATGTAAAGACCACCGGAGCACGAGCAGCATCATTCTCAGTACGGTGGAGCATACTGCGGTCGCCAATCCGTCTTCCAAGCGTGGCGATTATGGCATATTTTCCACTAATGATGCGATCAATGGGGGCGGGGTATGTCCAGCAGTGGACGATCATAGATAGGCTGAGGTGATGCCTACCTTGGTAAGCGTGATTAGATGGTCCAACGATTGACCTCTGTTCATAATTCTTGTAATGTTCTTTGAGGTGACCCCGGGGAGCTTCTGCACGAAGTCGTGGACCACTATGTTGTATCTCTCGTACCACATGTCATCCGCTGTGTTATCACTGCTCAGGGCCATGGCCTCATCGACGTTGGGATTCTTTCTGCCTTGCTACAAAGTAAATAAATGTTATCAAATTGATCAAAACACATGGTACAGATGGTGATATTGAACATTAGACGTAGTGGTGAAGGAAAGTTTGTGCATTGTACAGTTAATGTACAATAAAATGTAATTGGTTATTATTTCTTTAAAATTATTTTTATCGAAAATCTATGCAATGACAAGTAAAATTAGTTTCTGCGCTGCCAAGTTCAAAGAGGTTGACAGATACTTTAGTTAGTACAATAATCTTCAATGATGAGACAAAGAGACCTTTAAATGCTATATGCTCGTTTATGTCTTAGCATAAGATAAAAGTAAATAATAGACCTAGTCTTGCCATATATTCTGTCCCTACCTAAAACATGTCTATCTCAAAAAGAAATTATTTTCTCTTCACACACATCTTCAATCGATCCGGCCACTCGTCTATCGCCGCACGCACCGTTTCCAGAGGTATCGAAGCCGCTGCTGCCACCAAATCACGTTTCAACAACTCGATATTGCGGTGAGGTTTCGAGCAGGCCTTCTCTAATACTGTCCACAGTCTGTAGGACAGGGGGGTTGAGGGGACCAGAGGGTTGAGATCTGGACTTCCCGAGGGCCAATCTTCACACGCGATAAAACCCGACAAATTATCATTTAGCCACTGTTGAGTGGTTCGTGCTTTATGTGCCGGGGCCGAGTCCTGTTAAAAGATCCAATGCTCATTGGAAAACATTGTTTGAGTGAGTGGCTTCACAACAGGCACCAAAATGTCACTCTGGTAGTTTGCCGACTTCGTTTTCACGCCATTTTGGCAAAAATGGAGCTCAGTGACCCCTTCGTACGACACGCCCCACCGAACCACGACTGATGCCGGGCGATGGCCTCTTTCCACCTTCGCAACCTTCTCCGAAGCCTCCTGACAGCTGTGAGCATAGACCCTGTCATTTTGACGGTTATATTTCACTTTTACCGTGAAAATTTTCTCATCGGAAAACAGGATTCTCCGGTACCCGCCTTTAGCGTGCTGTTGAAACAGCTATTTCGCTCTGGTCGCTCTCATGTTTCGTAAAGCTGCTGTCAAGCGATGTCCTGTACTTCGTCGATAAGCGGCAACTCTAAGGTCTTCTTTAATTATGCGAGAGATGGTTCTCGGTGGAATTTTCATCTCCCTAGACAAGATTTTCTGCTTGC
>DWLR01000874.1:0-21408 GCA_018246295.1 Papilio alexanor hazarajatica | reverse complement strand
ACGGTGGAACATACTGCGATCGCCAACCTGCCTGCCAAGCGTGGCGATTATGGCACATTTCCCCCCAATGATGCGATAAATGGGAGAGGCCTAAGACCAACAGTGGACGATCATAGGCTGAGATGGTAGGTGGTAATAGTTGAATCTTTCGTTTAAAAATATCTTTAATATGATCTGAGAAATGGTTTAAGATAAGTAGGGCTTGTTAGTGATGGCAAATGATGAAAGTATGTTTCCTCGTCCCGGGAATGTGTGAATGCTTTTCATGTGACTAGTGAGATGTCCCCAAGGCCAATTCATTTTGAAACTAACCCTATTAAAGTTTGTGTCATTCGTTCTTTTTCTTTAAAGAATTTAATCAAGGAACATAAAATTACTCTTACAGTGAAGAAAAACTATTTTATGTATCGTGTATCTTAATATTACTAAAAATTGAGCTCAAAAGATTCATCAAAGCTTCGTGCTTATCACACATGGCATTGTTTAGTAAGTAATTATGAAAATACGAACATCGTTTTACATATTCAATTATTTGCTATGCAATTTTTACGTATATTTGTTATTAGTTTTATAAAATACTCAATCCGGTTGAAAGCGTTGCAATGCCGCGTAAAGTAAAAATAATTCTTAAATCAGAAAAATATCTAAGTGCGAAAAGTTTTAAAATACTTTTTTATTAGCATAGATATATAGATTTTTAGTAAAGTTTGACAATCTGATCGATGATTTAGAAACGCATAGAGGACAAATATTTATTGATTTTTATTTACTATACTATAGCAAATTTGAGTGTTTATGTGTGTTTTACTATAGATGTTCCGCGGCTCTAACGTTCTTTCATCCATGAAATCATGGATCCATGAAAAATAATTTGTAAAGCCGGACTAAGTTACTGACGCATAGCATCTTTCTTTACATTCTCCATTGTTAATGCTGTAGAAAACAAACTTCTCTTTAGAAGATGTGAAGAAGTAGATGTATTTCATCATTTTAAATTTAATTATTATTTTTTAAATTTATTAAGACAAACAGTCATAATACATAGTTATTAAAGACAATGTTAGATATATAAAGACTTGGAGTTCCATTAATCATATTCCTATTTATTATAAAATATTTACTAGTTTAAAACGAAAAAAAGAAAAAAAATGAATGTTTAAATGAGATTGAACAATAAAACAGAAATTGACAGGATAAAAGGATAATAAAGAAGCATCTCTGATTTGATTTTAAATTTTCGTCAAAAATGTAGGGGAAGAAATATAGCGATTGGAACTTGTCTGCTGTTAAAAAATAATATGCGATCGTTTTGAGACCATCAGAGCTCTGGACTATTTACAACTTATGATTTAATTTTATCAAACATTTATGTAAAACAACAATTTACAAGCAATAGTTGATTTGATAAATCAATAATACAAAGACAACGCAAAGGACATACAAACATACACATATACATACATAAGTCTTATACACCCGCAAAAAACATTACTCTCCTGTCGGTCAGACAAGAACAACATAGACCGCCAATTGTGCCATGCCCTGGAATCTCTTTTTTCTCTTTTTTTTCCATACGTAGCTCTTTCGTATTCTACATGTATGTAAAATATTAATAATGGTATTCATATAAGGTCAAGAATTTAAACGGTGTTTGGCTTAGTCTTATTCCTGCTTATAAGCACAGTATGTATTTGAAATTCACATTTTTGGTTTTTGAATGATCATAGAAAGCAATAAGCTCTTTAAGTTAAATTAAAATTTTACTAGGAAAACATCACGTAGTCATCATACGTAGTCTTTAAAATGTTTTTTCATTAATTGTAAATTAAATATTACAATTTAAAGTTTTAATGAGAAATTAAAGCATATCTATAATAAACAGTTACATAATACGAATCTAAAAAATAATGATTACGTATATTTAAAAAAAGTTACAATAGAAAATTCCAAATAAATTTGATTTATAACTAATGTCGAGACTTGTCATATTCCTGTCGTAATACAAATCGGTCAATGCATAAGACATTCTTAGACGATGACTTTGTGAGTTTTGTTTGTAAATCCAAGTTACGTCGCCGTCGACTTTATTCACTCGAATCATGCAAGAAGTCGACTCTGCTACGCAACTGCCGCAGTCATGCTCCGCCCGTCTACCGGTCAACACATCCCGACAAAATAACCACCATGACCGATCGCGAACTTCAGTGCAGTGCTCCCGAATAGTGTTGTCAGGTTTATGGTAATGAAGTGACAATGTCGCAAGCCCCAGGCGGCAAGAAAGGTGGCAAAGGACCACCGAAGAAGAATACGGATGATGATAAATCAACAGCAGCTAAGAATACAGAAGAAAAAGAAGAGACTTCGTCTAACAATGACGATAAAAAAGATAGTAAAGAGACAAATGGAGATGTGCCGAAGCCGCCCAGTGCTGGAGTTAACATGCGAGATGCGGCGACTAAAATATTGGGGCTGGCGCAGAAAGGAGAATGGTCAGCGGTGGAACAGACCCTTAAGGTGCTGGAGAAGTTGGTGGCAGCAGGGGGCGAAGACACTATAACTGTTCCTATGGCTGGGATACTCGATCCGGTAATTCTGATTAAGATACAATGTTTATTCTTCAAAATTCACGCAAAGTAAGAACTCTGTTTTTCTTGCTTGTACGGATTTTGCAATGTACGTGCAACTGCGATGTCAGGAAACAGATATAGAGAGCCTAGAAGAATTTTCATAATTCATATTCATAATGGAATTTTTAGTTTGGCTCCTACGAAGGCTTTTTCTAAATGTGTATTTTGACCATACCGATATTATTTTTGTGAAATTTGTAAATTTTTAGAATTATGTGATTCTAACGGTTTTAACACACACTTTCAAGACGTCTTCTACAGATCCCAAAATAATATTGAATCTGTGATATTCTTAGAAATGCCCATGTACTTCTGGAAGGTTTCGTAATGAATAGTTGTAACATCAGCAACGAAATCAAATGATTAAAGTTAACATTTACAAAAATAACGATAAGTTCGTTACTGTACGTTACGTGTTGTTTAATTTCATTTTTATGGCCGTGAATTAAGAAAAGCATTTTCATTAATTTTGTTTTTACGATTGCGAGAAGGCCACAACATGAAATAGCTACGAGATTTAAGATTTACACGAAACGGATAATCATTACTTTTGAATTTTTGTTTAATTATAATGTATTGTTGTTGCTAGTAATGTTAAGAATTGATAGTTTCATAATTTTGCGTATTTCCTTTCTAAGTCAATTCACCATCTTGGGTACTACCTGTTAGTTTGGTTTGGTTGAGAAATACCTTCCCATTTTTTCATTTAATACTCTGCTGTTCTCCGTTTTGGAATGCCACCAGTCTTTTACAGCGATGTCATATTAAAGCAACAAACAAAAAAACCAAAGGACTGGAATGTAGCTAATATTTACACAAATGTTCTTATAAGACTTACAGCTATGTCATTACTCTGATCAAGTGTTTTAAATATTGTCTTAGGCTCTCAGAATCCGACAGCTTAAGACAATATTTAAGAGGCTTGACGCAGCCCTTAAGCTTTCGGAAGAGAGAATCTCTCAGAATCAAAGAGTTTATTTTTTTTAGGAAGACCTTATGTAAGAGATCATTTACTAGGAGGTGAATAAGGAAATGGAAGAAATAAAAGGATAAGCCTTCAAAAAATCAGGGTTTAAGAATCTTACTATTCGTATATTAATGATGTAACGTGTGTATCCTGGTTATTGTCAACACTGTGGGATATCATTGTAATAAAAAATCTAACCATTCCGAAAACCATCACTGCTGTTTACTAATTAGTCTATGTAGAGTTTATGAAGTGTATTCGGGTACCTATCATGTTAGTAACAAAAGCTTCGATTATTACGTCGGCTTATTTTTATAACGAGATTAATCATACAAAATCACATCCGAGATATAAACTCGACAAAGTCTAGGTATATGTTCTAGTGTTAACGAAGCAATACGTTGATTTTAAATAACATTGACACGTGTGAAAATTTACTATCAACGAATAACGGATATCGGTAGAAGGATTATTATATCTAAGTATTTCGTATACATTCGGTACAGAAATTCTATATCGTCATTTCTAACAGAAACTTTTAATTTTATTAATCTGTATAGATACATAAAAATGTATTTGGCTCCTCCAGAAGACTCAACAAATGTTATGACAATTCTTTAAAAGTGTCTACTTTAAATAGGGAATTTAATGAATAAAAGGAAATAATCAAAAACATCTATTATACTCGTAAATGCATGTGTTAGAACGAAAACAAATCTATCCCGCAGGAACTGTACATTTTCCCGGATACAAGGTAGCCTATGTGCTATTCCAGACTATAATCTGTGTGCCAAATTTTACACAGATCTGTTCAGTCGTTCTAGAGTTCCCTGGTAACGAACATCCTTCCAAACGCATTTATTACATATACATCATATAATATACCACATTAAGTACGATATTATTAATACAAGGAAAGAAGTACGAGTAAGATACGAATTGTGTCAATAAATCCTTCAATAAAGTGTAAGATATAAGAAATGAAAAAAAATTGGAAAATATAAGATGAATAAATATCTTATAAGTGAATGTTGAGCAATGATAAATTGCCATGCCATGGAAAACCATACAAGGAGGAAGTAAACGAGTAAGCGTCCAAGTGACCGCTACTCAAACATCAACAAGCATTTGCGAGTTGCAGATGCGTTGCCTACCTTTAATAGATATAGGTGGGAATAAACAGTAAAATTGACATCTCCTTCTCCTATCCATCCCCCACTCCGACGAATCCTCTTTCCCTTCCCACACTTTTCTAATTAGGAAAGTCTAACTCCTCAGTAAACGCAAAATACTTCTACTTAACGCCTGTCTTCTGTGAGATCGTCTTATTTTACCGATCGAGAGATTTCGTGCAAGAGATGTTGCGGAATCTACCACTCTTAGAACATACTTACATTTTTTTTATACATAGTGTTTAAATATATACAATCAAAAATGTTAAAAAGATAAATTTAGTTAATATCTTTAAAAATATAATTAGTCACTATGGGTATTTTTATCATAAAAAATATCTTTTTATCAAATTACGTATTTTAAATATTATAATAATTATCTTCAAGATTATGATTGTCATTATTATTTTCTCAAGGGCATCATATTTTTAAACCAATGCTTCCGATTTTTTTAGCGTAATTCTATACTAGACAAAAACGACTTTCGACATAAGCACTGACTTTAAGTTAATTAATCATCACGAACTAAGAAGAAATGTTTTTGAAACGCCATTAGGCTTGGGATGCAAAACATAACGTATACGATATGCCGTTCATTTACTCATGTAAACCACCACCTCAGGCAGAATGTCAGGATATTTTACAAATTGTTCTAGCATTTTTTTGATATCTAAATACATAAGAGGAATGAAAAATGCATATATATATATATATATATATATATCTTAAACAGTGGTTTAAGGCCTGTAAAAAGATACATAAACAATATAACTTAACAATACGGGCTAGATTGTTAATGTACGAGTAGCGAAATTAAATGTACCCGTAATCGTCGAACAAGTAGGCGTATGTAAAAAAGCGAGAGAGATGCGTGATGCCGAATGTAACTTCGTAATTTCTGTCTATCCCTGTTTATGTAACAATTACAAAAATTAAGGCTCACTGCGCAAATTCAATTCTCTTAATTTATCCAGTCTCGATCCCAAGTTTTGTTATATATTTCAAATTTGATAACATTTTCTCCAACGGTTTGGAGTCAATTACTATAAAAAAATTGCTGAAACAATACTGATTATGAATTGGAAAAACCCCGCATAAGATTATGTCGAGGGGCTCATGGCGGCGCGGCCCCGCCACCGACGCTGTATATTCGATATCTTGGCAACGGATCGCGTGCAGACCCCGCGAGACATCTCGCTACCTTTTTACTACTCTTACTGCGCGGCCCTTACAGCCAGATCGATGGAAATGTTTGTAATGTATGATTTGTTGTACTGGGGCATCGATACGACACTCCCTACCAGTACCCGCATGCAATTCTACCTTTAGAGCTTCGTATGCCAACTGATCACAATCAATTTTAAAGAAATAAAGATAAAAGTAGACATTAGGGGGATTGGATTTGGCATGGTCTTGCTAAACCTAAACTGGCAAAGTGGAAGGAAAAAGGTTGCGAGGAAAGCCCTATCCCCCCCCTGTTCTGAGCAGATCCGCACCACACTTGAATCTACTGTCTACGATGTTCTCCAATTAGCCGAAGACAGGTCAAGATGGCGTAACACGTGGCGCATAAGGACGAACGTCATAGATGGAGATGGTCATGACCCTCAAACTTGAGCATTACGACTATATATTATATTTCTTTTGGCACTTGATCTAGCTAGATGGCTCCCGAATTGTAAAGAAGAGCTAGCGGTGCGCTAGGCTTTGTGTGATAAGGAAACGTAGGGTAAAAGCGATGGGAAATGGATGGAGCCTAAGAAGCTTCAGTCTTTTGAAGATAGTCCCAGGTCCATCCGGTGAAGTCAGCCCTTTCTTGAAAATAAACATCTAATGTTTTATGCGGTTGACTCTACCAATGCTTGATTTTCCTGAGGATAGGTAGCAGGACAAAACTAAAAAGTCTACAAAATTTTATATAGTTTAAAATAAAACAAAGTGGCGTAATGCTGGATAAGAAACTTAATTAGAACAAAAGCAAACAAGTTCACTTTAAAATTTGTCAAAGGAGAGTCTAATTTGAGGAGGGGGGTGTTCCTTAGTACTCGCTCTAGATTCGCCAGTAGTTACCGTTACTTTATTTTGGTCTGGGTAGAATCGTATTTTGTCAACAATAATAAACCAATTAGGGACCACTAAGGACGAGCTAGGAGTTTCTTAGTCTCATCGTCCATAAAGAAACTTGTCACTTTAAATATCATTTAATAGATTGCTGTCGTTCTAGTTGTCTAGCTGGATGATAAAATTATTACAATTATGAGATAACAAAATAAAAATAAACGTTAAGAGTTTGTTTGAAGCTAAACGTCAGATTAAATGGAGGTCAAATTTAGTAAACACTATTTTTTCCTATAAGCCTAACCTTCGAAATGTTATTGCGTATATACACGGAATTTAGACCAATATTAAGTGTCAAGGCCCATGAATGAAAAAAGTTTACGTGATGAAAGTTTAACATGCTGACATTGAGACAAGCATTAATTATTTAAAATAATAAATCCGACTAACGGTACCCCTATCTGGGAATTATATGAATCGAATGACATATCACTCTTCCATGAACTACACGAGGTAAGCAGATCTTCGTCGTCATCGTCTCAGACTTTGGTCGTCCATTGCTGAACCACCGCCACCAATGTTGGCACGAGAGGATATTACGCAACTTAATATGTAAATAATTTAAAAAAAAAAAAGACATCCCGAACGCTGTTATCCGAGTCGTATTCAGCAATTGACCTCCTTCTCTAAGTTGGACCTACCTAACTGGACGGTTTGTCCTAGACATACTCATCGACAACTTCGAGAATATTGGTCTCCGATAGATATTAGAGTGGGTGGAACATAGACATTCGACATAACTTTCGGCTTGTCCATGTTCATTTTGCGACCCACTTGTTCGGAAGTTCTGTTGAGGTCATTGAGCATTGTACAGAGTTTCTCCATTGTTTCGGCCATGACTACAATGTCATCAGCAAATCGTAGGTGGGTGATGTACTTGCCCTTTATGTTGATGCCAAGTTCTTTCCAGACCAGGACATTGAAGACATCTTCTAACGCTGCGGTGAACAGTTACGGGGAAATAACATCACCCTTTCTTACACTGCCCTGCAGTAGTGTAGGTTTCGTGTCCTGACCTTGTACTCGGACTGACATAGTGGCATTTTCGTACAAACACCTCAGTGCCACGATGTACTGGTAAAATTTCGCACCGCTGGAGAGACTGCAGTGCTACCTAAGTTTCGACCGAATCGAAGGCTTTCTCGTAGTCTACTAACGCTAAGCAAACAGGGAGGTTGGCAGGTTATACTCCTCGATCTTTTGTATAACCTGCCGCAGCGTATGTATGTATGTGTATATGGAAATCGGCTTGTACGGGAGGCTGAAAGTCGAATCTACGAGCGAGAAAATTGACATATTGCTATGATTTAAGACCAGAATTTTTTGGATTTTATTGATTTGCAATGAAAACTACCGTGGCAATTTATATAGATTTGAAGTTGGTTTTGTTAAAAAAAGTTAAAAGTTATTACGATACCTGAGAATAGAAAAGTAAATCTGGACAACACGATTTCCTTCTAATTTTGTGGTAACCCATTTCCACGACCCGTTTCCCCCTTTCCAAGTGAATTACGATAATCCCATGTTACTGAAACAGTATCGCAAGTCGTCTAAGGAAGGCTGAAAAACTTTATGAAATATTTCATTTCATACCTACTTGAATAAATTTACCATTCAACGAGGTTTAACTTACCACATAAAATGCCATTAGTTTGATACTTAGGGGTTGGAAATGGTGTTTAGTTCAATAACATTTTAAAAGTAGGTTTGTTTACTGAGACCTGCTAGGCATTCACGCGTAAGAGGACTTGCTTTATTCTGCTGTCCTAGTTGTAGAGGCAAATCTGCTTTTTATAGAGAATACCGCTGCCATATGAATACGGTCTAAGTGTTTTGATTGATAAACATCATGACACATGACAGACATCTGCAACATCAGAGGATCTGCAAATGCGTTGTCGGCCTTTGAGGAAAAAATACGCTCTCTTCTTGAAGGACCCTAAGTCGTATTGGTTAGGAAATACCGCTGAGGACAGATTGGTCCACAACGCGACAGAGGTTGTAGAATGCCAACCATCAAGGTGGTTTGGATGGTATCTGGCGCTTTGTTAAGTCGTGCGGTGTACGGAACTCCGCGGCAGGAATTGTTCCAAACAATTCTTCGGAACACTCCCCATAGTAGAGGCGGTAAAAAATGCAAAGAGAACTGAACTCTATAAGGTCAAGATACTTGGTGATTGAAAGAAAATGATATGCGATGTTGACCAACTTTTTCTTACCTATATCTGAAATCTCAATTTAGGTTGTAAAACATATGGAGACTTATTAAAAAGTTGAAAACGGCTAGACGAGAAACTAAAACTAGGTTTACCTTAATTGTTACTGCTACAATCACCGATGCGAAGGACGGAATAAGCCATTATTCAATTTCCCTACAACATCAAAACAAATGAAAAGACATAATGATTTCTTATGAGAGTCCAAACTTTTTTAGATTGAGATGAGATGAGATGATTATGAGATGCCTTATATAATAACGCAAAAACAAATTTGCTTGATTAAAACGTTTTTGAGTCTATATTATCTTTAAATTCAAAGATGATTGTTCACTTAAGAAGAAAAAAGTAATGTAACTATAGAATATAATCCTTGTGGTTGCAGTAGTCTATTAATCTTTTAAGTGCCCCCCGTGGGGATGGCGTGAGGTAAATGTGCCAGACGCCATTGCACTGCTGAACGCCAACGATTAATACTTCAAGCTACCAGTTCAATTTGAAACTCCGTTCAACTTTTTGTATAATGTGCGTCATTTGAACTAAAACTCATTTGATAAATGACACGTAATTCGTTTAAATTTAAAAGAAAACAGGCGTCAAGTGATGCCAAGTACAGGCAACAGTGGGGTCAACACTGACAGTTTAGTAATAACAATTTTAACAGTGGTAGAGTCCGCAACAATAACATCTGTTGCACGAATGGCCCGCTCGACCGGTGAAATATCACGACCTCACAAAAGATAGGCGTGAAGTAGAAGTTTTCTGCGTTTCGTCTGAGGAGTGAGGTTCCGGAAGCCTAGTTTTAGTCCTCTTACCTTTCCCACCCTTATCTAATAAGGAATGGATGGGAAGGGAAGGAGGATTTGACGGGGAAGAAGATGTATTGGAGATAGTAATGTTCATTTTTCTGTCCATCCCCTTTTCTGTCTACTAAATGTAGGCAACGCATCTGCAAATGCTTGTTGCAGATGTCTATGGAAAGCGGTCACTTAGGTGACCGCTTGCTCGTTTGCCACCTTAAAAAATAATCATAAAAAGGGTAATGTTTTTCGCGGGTACGAATCCGTTCCTTTGGGACCTTCTGTAGCATAAGAGGATTTGACGGGGAAGGGGATGGATAGGAGAAGGAAATGTCCATTCTTCGTCTATCCTCTCCTCTGTCTATTAAAGGTAAGAAACGCATCTGCATCTGTAACAATCATTCGCAACTCGCAAATGCTTCTTGCAGATGCCTATGAGTAGAGGTCATTTAGGTGACCGCATGTTCGTAGGCCACCTTCTTATATATAAAAAAAATAAACTGCTAGACCGATTTTCAAGAATGATGTATCCTTTGGTTCGTATTCTTCCCCGGAGTTTCATAGGGGTACAGTCAATCGGGTTTTTTTAATGATATGCTAGATGTTTAATCCATGCCCTCTTTTCATCGCACCGGCACTCACTTAAAGACAAGTGAATGGCTTGCTCGGTCCAAATGTTACAAATTGCAATATGATATTATTTACTGTGGGTTCAACACTTTTACGATCGTTACACCGGTACACTGTTCGCCTAATGCAATTGTTCATCTGTTTGTAACCGTTTCTGGTTCTTATCATAAGTTAAACATGAGAGTGTTTTAGTGTTTCAATCACTTTTCCTCTTTGTCAGTCTACAGAATAAAAGATTTTGTAGAAAATTGTTGAGATAAAAGAAATGCTAAAAACAATTAATTTATCAGAAGTAACAATTGCACATAGACTACGATATTAATAATTTATAGATATATTTTCGAAGATTCAACAACAAGTCCTAGGAACATATTAGTATAAATTTAATTTAACCTTGCATATTTATTTTATCTATAAGACTCAACTGTTTCTTACCCTTGAATATTGTTATCGCTAACAAGGTTCTGGCAGGGTTTAAGGACCAATGTCCTTGAGCTGGTAATGACGTACCGGTTTCCGTTTGGGAAAAAATTTCTACCGTCTTACCCTACATAATTCTTACTAATCTCACCGTTCGGACTTCAGTTTGTGTGTCAAGGGTAGGGCCCAAAAGTTTTGCGTGTTAAGTTAAAAACTGTTAATCGATGGGAGATTTTCAACCTTGGCTGCTACCGCAACATCCTTGAGTATTGCTGACCTGTCCAAAATACACAAGGTTAACTGTGGAAAGTACAATAATTATTATTACATTACTACGCTGTTTTAATTACATTGCTACATATGGAGTAATAGTACAATAAAATGTAGAATCCTGTTAATTTTCTCATAATATCTCATCACAGCAGAAGCATAGAAAACAGGACCCATGTATAACATGCATACTTTCCCAACGTTGTGATAGCTATTGCCAGAAATGTTGACAATTACACATCGGTTACCGCAAGGATAGTTTTATTGATACTGAAACCAGATCAATTTCTTCAAGAAAGGTATCAGCATACATAAATTTCTTTGCTTTTAACTATTCGCTTAACTTTTCCTTAACGAAAATTTTCCTTAAAAAAAAAAAGAATATTCCTAAATAACCTTCTAGCAGTCCAGCCAAAGTATCAATTATCGTTGATCGTCGACCAACCTCAAAATTGCTTTATCTCGATCGACGAAGTTTCACAATTGTACATTTTCGCAGAATTTTCTAGCGAGTAATAAAAAATTAGTGGTATATAATGAAAAAAAAAAAAAACAATATACACGCACGCATAGTCACGAATTTTATGAAGAAGCCAATTGCAATAATGGTGCAATTGATAATGTTGTTTCAAACACAAGTTGTTTTAAATACAATTTATGACATTTCATTCAGTCTAATCCTTTATCTACGATCGCTTATTAATATTATATGCTTTATACTGTGAATTAATTTGAGAGGCAGGTAATGATGATGAAAGCAAAAAGTTAATGATGATTCAAGATTTTTTTTATCAAGCGAAAGAAATCGCGAGCGCCTGATAATGAGTACAGGATTAGAAAACCATGATTAATTTCGAGACATTTTGGACAACAATGACTTACGGTTTTTAGAATTTGAAATGTAAAAAATACCCGATATTTATTAACAAAGGGGTTACTTCCTATGGATATGACTAAGCCGAGTTTGCCAGGTCAGCATTCCGACGTATTAATTTGCCTAAAAGCATTCCGCCGGATATTGAAATTTGGCGGCAGACCTGATTACGATGATGCGGTGAAATTAAACCGATAATAGGAAATTGGAAATGGATATACATTTTTTATAGTAGGAGGCGGCAAATTAGTAAGTGGTCCACCTGAGAGGAAGTGACAGGCATCTGCAACAAGATAATGAGTTGCAGATGCATTACTTTTAACGGATAATGGCTTCCCCCATCAAATCCCCTGTCCATTCTTCACTATTGAGGTGCCGGAGGCCTAATGCTAGTCCTCTTGGTCTAGAAATATGCCTTCGGAACTTCATTTATCAGACGAAATGCAGAATACTTCTACTTCATCAATTTCCTTTTCACATTTATACAAATATGTCATTCAATACCTACTGAATTGTTTTAAATAATCATTAAATGCATATTAGCATTGTAAGAACTGCTGTTGATATAAATGTTGATACATTTGTTATTGTCATGTCATTCATATTATCAAAGGTTTTTCTGCTATTCTAGTAATAAGATAAAACATGGCAACGTGCGGTTATTTGTTTGATTTTGCATTGCAAGATCATCGACCCCAATCCAAAAGAAATATCGGCTAGTATTATAACTTATAGGTTATTTTATAAAGTTACACGTCTTCATTGTGTTTGAAGTTGAATTTACTATGTTTCTGCAATTAATTTTAACAGTGGTAAAAAACAATCAAAAATCAAATCGGTATCGGTATACATCAGAAATTTGTCCCAAAAATAAATCTTTTTTGAATATCTTACGTAGAAATATATAAAACAATAAATGTGCGCTGCAATAAAATTCAGCATATAGTATTGTAAATTAATGTCGCGACCTGAATTACCTGTGTTATTACTTTGCAAGATTTGGGTGCGCCACTTACTGTGTGGACGTCAGAAATTGCTCGCCTGAAGGAAATTTACATGGGCAATGTTCGTTCGACTTGTTTATTAATCTGAACATTAACACAGTTACAAAAATAGCTCACGCCTAACGATTAGATTAGCTTTTTATATGTCCTACATTGATTTATTGAAGTTCTATAATAAGCGTGACAACCCTAAACGGTAACGATTTAGCGTTGACATTTTCATCAAAGGGAATTTGTACCCATATCAAGTGTTAGCGAAACTAATCTCTAGTTGCCTTTATTGTGCCAATGTGCAAATAATTCACGTTTAGTCATAATTTTTTTTACTTATTTTGCTACTTTATTTGTTATTTGAATTAAGCCGTAAATAATTCTCCCATATACATTTTACTATTGGATATTTAGACTTTCGGCTGATTTCACCGTTTCATAGTATATGTAACACAGGTTCGAACTAAACGGATTCGAATCGTCGTTCATCGTGTGTACGGCAAAGAATTGGAACAAGTTACCAGCATCAGTGTGTTCGTCTAATGATGGCGTGGGAACCATCAAGAGTAGTTTATAGGCTCTTACCAAACTTGTGCGTTTCATCTTTCGACCACGTCATCATTTAACAACAATTAGGATCATGATCAAGCGCTAGTTTATCCATAATAAAATACGTATGTACTGATACATTTAAAGATTTAATAATAGTCTGTAATGTACTTTTACGGATGTAATTTTAATTAAATGACAGGAAGGTTAGACAATTTGAACGGTGTATAAAACTAAGAAGCTTAAATTGTTTCGTGATCTAAACCCGTAGCGGAGACCTAAGTTATGTAATCATTCTACGAAAACTTAAGCCATCGCTGCTACTTTTTACCAGTTTTATCAAGAAATCTAAGAATGTATTCTGTTACTACTCTTGAGGTAATGTTTAGGTGTATAAATGGATACACTTTTACGACTTTTTTCCTAAAGTGGAGGTAAACAGTAAAGAAAATTAAAACTACCAATCAATTATGAACAAAAATAATATTACGGCTAATTTAAGTTAATTTAAATCTCTAAGTGCTTCTTTTGGTTACGATTTGATAAATAATAGTTGCGGATTCGATTTCGATTTCAAAGTAAATTTTTAACGATTTACTTTAAGCCATTTTTCGTACATTATTTTATGCGGATAGGGTATGGAGGATAGAAGATATAGTTTTGGTTATATGGGTCTAAATGATTGAGAACGCTGCTCTTGACAATAATTGAACTAATGATTCTCTTATAATTGTCTAGAGAGAGAAATTTAGATATTAAAGTTATTTAATAAAATAGTGCTTGATTGTATTAGTATGCATGATGTATAATATTCTATTCTATATTCATAGCTTTAATGGGTACTCACAAAGAAGTTGACTTTTAAATTCTCCCCTTGAACTTTAAACGTGCGAGGTGTAATCAACATAGAGGGAGTAGATATAATCAAATATTATTATGAATAATCGCCCCTGGTCATGCCTGCGCCCCTTTTCTAATCACTGTGAGAACATTACACAGTCATTAGTGTGTCAGCCAGCATAAATTGCATGCAAATTATATTCAATACTAGCTGTTGCCCGCGACTTCGTCCGCGTGGAATTCAATATTGATGTATCTATATGTAAACATATACATATATCTGGGTGAAAAACGTTCCACGGAAACCGTACAGTTTTTTTGAAACCGTTTTCCAAGATAAAAGCCTAAGTGATGTTCCAGACTTATAATCTATCTCTGTGCCAAATTTCGTCCAGATCTGTTCAGCTGATGTGGAGTTACGTGGTGACAAACGTCTATCCAAACATTTGCATTTAAAATTATAATATATTCAGATCTTTTTAAATTAACTATTACCTAATCTAAATAAATAAAATAAATAATCATCTTATATTATATTGAATTAAGCCCATTTTTGCCATCGACTAATAGATTGAAGGAGCCAGTAAAGAAATTTAAGTGAAATTTAAGTTTCAGTTTAATCTCTACCAATATGTCACCTAAAATTTTAGGACGCCCTTAAAAGATATGGACTCGATATTTGACCTTTTAGAGCTAAGTGACGGTTCAGATGTAGCATTATTATACCGTTGATCAAATAACTAATCAAATTTTACTTAAATCGCCACATATTTTTTTTACCCAGTATGTGACAGTAAAAAAGAACACATTTTGAAAATCCTGATAACAGGTATGAATATTAATTTTTAAATTTACCAAATCCTATTTTTTATTATGACATCTAGCGACCTAATGAAGCAACATTGTAAAATTTTTAAAAAGTTAATTTTTTGACCCGCATTGCAATACGCAATCCCGTACAACCGAAGCGTCCAGCCCAAGTAGAACCATGATCAGCCCATTTGACAAAATAGATCGAATGTCAAGTTACATTGGCAATTTCAAAATGTCTATTTTTAAATTTGTACTATCTTTGAACCATCGTCATTTTATACAATATCATATATAGTAAACTAAAGTTTCATCCCAATGAACTAAATAGTCATTTTATAGCATTTTTTCTGAAGAAATGTTTAACGTAACACTTTAAATTGATATAACTTTTTTATTTATGCACCAATAAAGATGAAATAAAAACTTAATCTAACGACTGAAGCTAATTACTACACATTGGTGAAAACCGTATCCAAATCCGTTGTCGTTTCTGAGATTAGCGCGAACATTGTAACAGACAAACAGACAAAAATTTTAAAAATCGTTGTTTTGAGTTCAGTAGCATTGGTAAATACCCCCTGTAATAGTTTTGCTAATTTATTTTTCATATACAGACACCGATCAATTACGATTTTATTATATGTATAGATATGTATGTCGTTAAGAACTACTTTAGTGTAGCATTTTTTTATAAAATTAAATTTTGTTAAGAATTAATTCTAGCGTGTATAGCGTTACTGCGTCTCGTTGTGACATTTTTAATAATATGAGTAGAAGTTCCTTATGATCCTAATATATTTTATACTATGAAATTTGTCCGTACACTAATCATAAATTATCTCCAATTACTATCAAGTAATCTATCAGACTAAAGCTGTAATGTTTGTTAGGCATCGGTTTAAAATAATTGCAACTAGTTTCTTTCCATAAATTAGGTGTAAAGGTGCAAATCTATGTCGTATGATTTAATGGCAAATATTGCTATTGTCAAATATGGGTTGTTTAAATCAAAACCCCCAAAAACAATAACAGTGATGACAACACACCTTTTACACTAAATTTCTCATAAATTTCAGAATTTTTACGGAAATTAATCTTTTCCCATAATTCCTTATAGAATTAGGTTTCCATAGTACACAATTTCACTTATTTTAATATCACAATTTCCCAGAATTACAAAATTTCCGTTAAAATGTACATTTCTAACCTTACGTCACTTTTTATGAAGCGTCATTTATGTGTGCATAATTAGTGAGACAACTGACTCGTTTACAAGAAAGTAAATGAATGTTTAAAAGAGCGGTTACAGATAATGTAAAATATGCATTTTTAATAATACATTTATGAAAATATAACATAATAAGCAACATTAATTCCAATTTAGAAATACAATTATGTAATTATTAGCTAAAATCTAATAGTATTTGTTAGGTAAAATCTTTTCAAATTTAATTTTGCAAATAAAAACTTAATAATGAACTTAATTTGACAAACATCATAAATTTATAATAATGGTCAAAATAAGTCAATTCAAGGTAAGAAAAAATGAATAGTTATATCACTGGGTATTGTTCAAAATAATTGTTGATGTGGCTCGTGCCATTTGCATTAATTATTTTCTTGCTGTTTTTGAAGACAACATCGAACACAAAATATGGTTTTAAGAAAAACATAATATTTACAGCCATTTTAGGATTTTCATATTCCTTACGATTAAAACGTACGTAGCTCACAATAATAAAAAAAATAATTTGGCCGACGTCAAATTTTAGAGGAAGGCCTGTCGAGAATTGGATCCATAGAGTGGCAGAGGTGCATCGACCACGTTATAAAAGAAGAAAACCAGATGTGAGATGGCCTTATCGACGTATTTACCGATAATTAAAAATAACCATTAATCATACACATGCCAGAAAATAAATCAACAAGAGAAGACGAATTATCAGAATAAGCGATATCAAAGTATTGCTAATTCTGATATTTGTTTTTCACTAGTTGATATTTTAGAATAACAGAAGAGTACACACACACAATCATTTACCATACACTTGTGTATGGTAAATGATTCTTAAAATGTGTGCAAATAATTAAATGAAATATACTTTTGCTCTATAAATTGTTTAACTGACTTTAAGTTACTTATTTGAAGTAACTTTTTAAATATTGTTTAAAATGGTAAAATTAAATTTTAGTATTCTATACGCACATCATTCTCTTCGTTCACTTGAATGGTAACATCACTAAAATAGCGTTATGGCCGCCTTTTTTAGTAAGTGATTGTGATATAGTAAGTAAGAGATGGGATATACTTGGTAAATCGCGTACTTAGTATTTCGAGTATGAGTATTTGCAAATACGCGTTCCAAATACTAGTTCCTAGAAGTATTTAGGAGTATCGATTTGATTTGCGGCGGACGAGCAAAAAAAATTATATAAATATATCAATTTCATAATGTTTATGATCATTTTAAAAATCATGCTTAATAATTCAGGTATATACGACTACTTACGAAATACAAACATTATCCACATTCAATTTTCAAATATTTTAGACGACCACGATATTTTTTTTATTATTGTACATATAATTTGAAAACGCATGTACCATGTAATTATAAATCTTTGCAAACAATATAATATCAGTCGCAGTCAAACGAAATGTAAAACCTATATTAAATTCAAAACCTTGATAAAAAACCATTTTTTTTATGGACGAAGATCCTTATTTTATCCGTAATAAAATAAGGAAAAAATTATGTTTTACAAATTACATACATTAATACAAATTTTACAAAAGCAAAAACAAATACGTATTTTTATAAATGGAGGACTAAATTTAAATTTCTAATCGTCTAATCTAGATTCTAATTCTAATTCTAATATAGAAATAAAGTCAGTTTACGATTCGCACTCTTCTTCGTAAAACTACCCTTATCGCAGTCAACGAATTGTCGAATATGAAAACGCAACGCATATTACTCCTTCTTAGAGTATTTAATACTTATAAGTCCGAAATACTTTAAGAGTACAAAATACGTATAACGTATGAAATACTTTAAGAGTACCAAAATAAGTATAACGTATAAAATACTTTAAGAGTACAAAATACTTATAACGTATAACATACTTTAAGAGTACAGAATACGTATAACGCATGAAATACTTCTAAAGTATTCTAAATACTCGATACTCGTTCATTTGGTGAGTATTCCGTCTTACGCATACAATGGATATTTTGCAATATGAAATTACAATATTACATTTTTCTACCCTATTATATTCTTATGTGTTATTACATACAAGCTGCAAAACACTTCTATAATACAAAATACTTCTACAATACAAAATATTTTCAGGATAAGAAATATTTCACGAGTACGAAATGATTATGAAAAATTAAATACTTTTAAATACTCGATACTCGTTCCTTTGGTCCCACGATACTCTATACTAAGAAGTATTGAGTGGAACCTAGTATCAAAACCTGTTCCAGGATATACGTCCCACCTCTATTGTTTATACAATTTGGAGTTTGGTTTGGAACAAACGATCGTTACCTCTATCTTATCGTTTGAAACGTTTCATTTGTACGAGTAGTTTGAATTTGTGCCAAATATGTTTAATTAAAGCTTAGGTTTGAAATTAACTTTTAAAGTTTTAAATGGAGTGCGGTAAGAAGTACTTGTGAAGTTGTATCTATTATTTATCAAATTAAATTTACCTTGAAAGTAATATTTGTAAGGTTAGAACAGTTTTCATATAGAAATGTGTTGTGAATACGCTTGAAGGAAACGAAAGATTTGTTATTAGTATCACTATGTAACACTTTTAAGTTAAACATATTTTTTATTGTTATTGTTTCAACCTATATCGAGGGCCCGGTTGGCACGGTTGGTAAGATGCTTGTCTTTCACGCCGCAGGTCGCGGGTTCGATTCCCACCCAGGATAAATATTTGTGTGCATGAATATGTCTGTTTGTCTTGAGTCTGGACGTAAAGACCACCGGAGGACGGGCAGGCGATTATGGCATAATTCCTCTCAGTGATGCGATCAGTTATGTCTAGCAGTGGACGATCATAGGCTGAGATGGATGGATAGATTTAAATTAAATGGGGGGTCCCATTTAATGAAAATAATTGCGAATGTCCCCTTTCCAACAAAAAATAAATCGAAATCAGTTCTTAACTGACGAAGATCTGAGGTAGCGAACATAAAAAAATGAAAGCGATTTGAGAACCTCCTCCTTTTTTGATGTCGGTTAAAAACGGCTAGTACATATTTGTAATTAATATAATAATCCCTCGACGATGTAACTAACGACCGTGGTTAAGTTTTTTGCCTATTTGCAGGCGACCGGAATGACGCCACTAATGTATGCAGTGAAGGACAACCGCACCGCCTTCGTCGAGCGACTCATAGAGCTCGGCTCTGATGTCGGCGCCAGGAACAATGTGAGTTGTTTACCTTTTTATTTTGTACAATAGCTTAATTTAATATCGTTAATTTGCAGTTCCCGATCTGAATAGATTTGTTTCAAAGAAAAACTTGTAATTAATAATGAGAAAGATTTTGGTTTGTAGTTTGGGAGTGTTGAAAGAATGAATAAAGATAGAGTTATTACTCTCTTTTATATTGTCTTGTTGGACAAACTAATATCGAATCCGAGCTTTTATCATGCATCGGTGATATAAATACAAAACATGCTCGTCGTACATAAATTTGCAATTTTTGCCTAACTCTCCGACACACAGGCATGATGTTTATTAATATTAGTTATTATTAAATAAACTAGTAACTCATTAAAAAAGTCCGACTGACTGTACAATAATACTTTCAAAAACATTACTCTTCCAGTCGGGCAATAAGATGATGACAAGAGTAGAAGTCATTAAGGTGTTTTAGTTGCTACTTAATGATATGATTAGGTTGATAGGAAAAAAGAATGTTGACAATCCCTGTAGTAAGGCTAAAAGACTTTCTACTTCATTGAGTTTCTTATGTTTGTTTAACGTAACCATGTCCTTACTCGCAAACTTAAAGTTCGTTCAAGTTCTCTGATGGCGTGATAAGAAATTTCTATCGCAATTTTCGGCTGTAATCGGCGACGGGAAGTCGCTTGCAATTTGCTGTAATGTTGATTGCATCGAGTTTTGATGGAATTGTAGTTTTAATTTTATTTAACATTAATTACTGCAGTTCTTATCAACTATACATATAGCTTATCTTCAAATATCAAACCAGATCGAGTACCTGTTTATAAAAGATTTTATTACTTTAAAATTGAGTAATAATTAACTGAACTAGTATGACCTAATTTTCTGTCTACAGATTGCCTAATTGTTACTCTGTGGGTCCATTATTACATTCATAAGCAAGACAAAATTATAATGATTGTTTAAAAAAGATTTTTTTATGGAATAGCCTACCGCTCGATCGATTTTTCAAAGAAATAATTTCAATTAAATATTAAATTTCCTACAACACACATTAAAAAAATCTCGCAAATATGTAATTTTTACGCAAAAGTATATGATTACTTTGATCACTTAATCCAAAAATTCCAAAACCATGACTGGTACTGTATATTAAACGTAAAATTTGCATTATACCGGCATTAAATAAGTCTTAACAGTTGCTTGTCCGTCCGTCCGTACAGTTAATTATTTAATCCTGTGACCCACTTACATGTAGACTTTATTGCACAATCTATGTTGCAAAAGTGGGTAAGGGTGTTGGTCTGGAACGATTCAGAAAAACTTAGATAGATTAAATTAATGAAATCCTAAAGACAGGCGATATAAGGAGCACCCGTAATCGACGAGAATGTGTATGTATATGTTTGGATGTAGAAGAAGCGAGAGAGCTGTCCCAGGATCTCGTCAAATGTAAATTAGTAATCACTGCGTACCCCTCTGGGTTACGGGCTTGAGTGTTATGTATGTATTTACAATAGGGGAAATCACACAATAATCTATGTGGCTCCAAAATCTTGTCGAAAATGGCAGGAATTCTTGTAAAATTTGCATTTTGTGCATATATACTGCCGGCCAAAAGTTTGAGACCACTTTGTACACAGGTTATAATTTGCAAAATATTTTAAATCTGCGTATGATAAC
>DWLR01000873.1:0-21410 GCA_018246295.1 Papilio alexanor hazarajatica | reverse complement strand
AGACACAAGACAAACAGACATGTTCATGCACACAAATGTTTGTCTTGGGTGGGAATCGAACCCACGACCTGCGGCGCCATAGGCAAGTGTCTTGCCAATGCGCCAACCGGTCAGTCGAGTAGAACAACCATGACCTTCTAATTCTTTGTCTGGCTGTAACTGCTGTATATGTATGTATGCAACATATGACAAACGTAATGAGATAGTGTCATTTTGAAAATTAAATAAAAAGTTCTTTTCTAAATTCCCCAAACTTCCAATGTACATATTTATACCTTTGAGTTATTATTGCTTGATTAAATACCTTAATTATTATACAAGTTTAGTTTGCTTAAATCAGTTCAGGGTCTTTTTGATATCCATCTATATATCTTCATGGTTTACACTTCAACTTGAAAAATATTTCCAGAAAACTACTTACTTTTATAAGGCACTAAAAACACAATTTGGCTTGTAAAGTATGAACCTATATTAGCTCCAAAATTAAAAGTTTTACAGTGGTAGAGTCCGCAAGAACATCTGTTGCGCGATGGCTCGCTCGACCGGTGAAATACCACAACCTCGCCGAAGACATGCGTGAAGTAGAAGTATTCTGCGTTTCGTCCGACGAGTGAGGTGTCATAGGCCTAAGTCCTAGTCCTTTAAGTCCTGTAGCATTTGGCGGGGAAAGGGATGAATATGAGAAGGAAATGTAAATGTTTCTGTCTATCTACTCCTCTATTTTTTTAAAGCTAGTCATCTGCAGCTTGCAAATATTTATAGTTTATGAAAGTAGAAGTTTATGGATAGCTGTCACAAAAAAAAGTTACTGCGACAGTTACACGAATAAATAAACTTCTTTAATTAGTAAATGTATTTTGTCTCCAAATATTATTAAACGAAATCTTATTTCACGCTTAGTTAATCGTAATATATATACACATAATACTTTACAGAAAATATTTTTCTAGTATATTAAGTGGATCGATTGGAGTGAATCGACATTCGTCATAAGCACGTTGTAATTTGAACGTAATTTCCAAGTCGGTTAGTAGTATAATACTTCTATAAGGTTAATTGCAATTTAAAATATTTTAACGTCATTTTATACATAAGCTACATGTTAACGCGTGGCAAACTACCAAACTATGAAACAATCAATCGTAAAAAAATTGCGATGAAACTTATTTCATATATAAAACAGTCTAAGGTCGTATTTAAATATGAAGAAAGAGAAACTTTGCGTGATCAAACGGCATTGTACAGAGGAACGAATTACTTTGTTCAAATGTCTGAAATTATCTCAATAAGAATCAATGCAATTTGGCATCGGGCCGGCACGTGCTTGTTGACTGTTGACTCAACACGGACGCGACCTTGATGTGGCCACTCGATTCATTCGCATTTTAATACTAGAAAGATGTTGACTGTTAATGGACGATGTTTTTGAGATAACTGAATGTGGTTAAAGAACTGATTTTTTATACGATATTGCTCCTACTGAACCCATTTTAATGTGTACTATGAGAGTAACGAATTCCTTTAACCTTGAATAATACGGTTGAAGAAATTCGTTAGCGCAACGATTTTACTAACTACAATGAAAAAATCGAAACTTAGTTTCAGCATACAACTATTTACAACTAAAAATATGAGGAACTCCCTATATTGACAAGGTGGCAAATAGTGGAACGGTCCAGTAAAGTTTCATGACCTCCCAAAACACTGTTTTAAACGTTACTTCTACTGCATTTCATCTGATTAGTGAAGACTAGTCTCGTCATCCTCTCTCTTTTTTTGTACACTACTCTTGTCTACTCACCTATAACATTTGTAAATCTTTTGACTGTCACAACCCCTAAAATGCAGTGCTTGATATGTGTGCGAACTGCGCTGGACTTGCGCCTGTAGGAAGCTGTTATATGCCCTATGCACACAAAAATATTTCTAACCATTACTCTAGCCTTTTGTTAATCAACTTTTACTAGACGGAGGAGGAAGAGCGGGAATAAATAACACTAATAGCTTGAAACCCAATAACATATTTCTGATCAACGTCAAAGACAAATCACTCAACTTCGGAACTCACAAGGAATGGTCCTGGCAAACGTATCCTATTTTTTGTACATCCATACATCTTCCCGAGTAGAACGTGTATGAGCGTCGATCACTACAACATTATTATAATTTGGTCGTTTGATTATTGATTTGATAAACTTTTTTTTTAATTTAAATAGTACAATGAAGCTATTCAGCTAGGTACGTTGAGCAAGATTGTTTATCTGCCACTCGTTTTCACTGTTCGTGAACGGCCGACATCTTAAGGTCGTAGCAAAATTAAAAGTGTTTTAATATCTGATTATGGAGGCTTATTACGATTTGAGTTAGGTGCCCATAGAACAAAGCCTCCTGTCGCTCGGCGTTATAAAAATATAAAATAAAACTTCTTAGACGCAAGTTTTGTTTGGCGAGTCATTTGGCGTTTTTATAAACAGGAAAGCGCAATTGCATAATTTATACGGAATAATAAACCGTCCATAAATCGAATTGTTTTTGAATCATTGTGCAATTTTATACCAACTTAAAAGATAAGAAAGATGGCAAATGTCGTAAAAACTTTAGAAATTCTTATTCTTATCAAAGCATTCTCTGAGCTTTGCTATATACTATTGTAAAAAGGGACTGAAATTAGGATTGTTTTGAAATATTGGATCATTTTCTTTCTGTAGTAGATGATGGCAATGCGATATACTTTACACGGTGTCAAGTGGCCATCAACAAACCAACAATGTATTTATTCTTAGAAACGTGAACACGCATAGACTCTTGTTTATTGATCGAATGAAATATATCGTTCTATTTTAGTTTAGTGTCCGAGACGAGAACTCGATTCGATATTCGCTCACGTCGAGGGACAGGTGCGCAGCACTTACTCGTAGATAAGAGGAGGAAAGTAGGCTGCGGTAACTTGTCGATTATTTATTTAGATAGACGTTTATGTTACGGTGTTCCACAAGTGTACATACATATGTACACAGTGCTTACACAATGTTACTAGAGCAACTTTGTTTACGGAGTTGTGCAACTTAATACTTTTTTTGGATCTAAATTCAATATTCTATTTGAAATTACTTCTGATTTTTAATTTTGTCTATATGGAATTTAAATTAAGATCCAAATCGTTGAAAACGTAAAACTTACAAAACGCTTCTACGTCATCCTGTAGTGTTGGTAGACCTCGGTCTTGGAATCTACTGGAAACGACTGAATGCAATAAGGTGCCGATCTTCACGACAATCCATGATGAAGGCCAACGACCAGCCGTTGACGGCTGACGATGATAATGATAAATTTAGTTAAACGTAAGAATTGTTTCTGAAATAAGCATAAAATAGTTTAATTAATAAAATATTTGGGAGATACCAAACAGGATGAATAAGTAATTATTATAATTGTATCTAATCGTTAAGATTTTTTTTGTGTCTCAGCACGTGGCAGAACAGCGCCATTCGCCCCTATCGCCGGAATATGAAAGTATAATTCGTGAATTCAGTGATGCGTGGAGCCCACAATGTACCTCATTGGAGCGTCTAATTTTATTCCATAAGAAAACAATATCAAAGTCTTAGAATAAAATAAGTAATTATATAAGTCACTTAAACGAATCTATGAAACGACAGTACATGAATATATTTTTAATGTATTCTACACTTATTCGTATACTATAGAATACTCCCCCTTCCCCTCTCATCAAACTTTCTGTGCACTTTCAACTTTCGCTGTATTTGTCAATGTCTTTAGTTTGCAATACCCAATTACTTTACTTACTTTAAATAAGCTCCTTTTTTATAATAATAAGATGTACGGCTGACGAGTGACATCTACAACAGCTGGCCGATTTACTAATGCGTTTCCAGCAGCCTTATTGAAAGAGAGAGGAATGAGTTGCTAGTCTTATTATAGAATACAGATCATAACCATAGCAGTTATACTATGGTATAACTGCATTAAGTTGGTCATTCATCGAACAGCTGTTGATGGCACTAAAAGCTAATGTCTTGTAACATTGGACGAATTAAAGAAAATGAAGTTTCAAAATGTATATTTTGGGCAAGTACGTGAGGTTTGCGGGTGCGTTGGGTGCGGTGCATCGTGACGGCTGCCCCGCGCGCTATCCGCCCGATGCAGATCTAACGGCCGCACAATTTGTGTGGCTCGTGCGCTCGCCCGCAGATAACGTTTGAATAATACATTCGCTCTCATTGTGCTCTACTTTATTGTATAACAGCAACTATGTTCCACTTGAACGCGGATAATTTTGATATGGTATCTTCTAGTTGGCGTTTCTAGATTGCGTATACCATTGCCATGAGTGACTGCCCTCAGCTGGACAAAAGTACTTAAGAAAGATAAATGGGTTCAGTAAGGACGACCTTTGATGTTATAAATGTCTCCCTGTATATTCTATACCATAAAGAGAAAATATTTTGAACAGATTTGAAAATTATTCTTTTTCTTCTGAGTTTTTGCTACAAACATATATTTAAGGTTCAATAGCATAGTTAAATAGGCCTTCATACTGCAATGTTATTTAAAGGACCGAGGGTTGGTTGAGTGCATTTATTTAATTCATTTCCTGATTGAAAAAGTTTCCTTACGGTGTTTTAATAAATAATTACTAGCAGTTAGTAGACATTTCATTTTTATATTTATGGATATGTCATTGGGAAGAACATCTCTATTTTGAAAACCAAGAACCCAAGCGATTTTTTGAAAATTGTTTAAGGGAAAAGTTTTTGGAGATTATAATCTTATATTGTAAATATCAAATACCCCTTTATTATTATTTATATATTTGCAAATTACTTCCAAACTATTTTAAGATTTAAATTAGTTGCGTCTAATATTCAGAATATCCTCTTAACGTTTAATGATTACATCTAATTGTATAATAATGTTCATTGTTTGTTCCTTTAAGCACAAAATACGCATTTACCCTTTTGAAGCTGATGTCAGGCGACCTTGAGCCATGTTCCCATTCGCAGCCGGAACCATTTCTTGAGAACTACACCCACATAGAAAATTTTAAAGGAGAATATTTATACATACCACGTCGACGTAACCCACACTTTTTAGCAAAATTTTTACAAAAGTAAATGTATCTTAGTTTACAATGCTGATACGTGATCTGGTATCGCTCGGATGTATCTTAATATGGTACGATAGAAAAGGAACCATGATACTTTGGGATACTGTATCTTATTGATGATGGAAGAATTGTTAAAATAGGTTTTATAGTCTCTGAAGTTGCCGTCACAAGCAAACGAATCCTCTTAATAGCATACATATATATAACATACGGTAATAGTCTACGGTTTAACGGATACCAAGGTATCCGTCCGTATCGTGGTGCAGTGTTGGCGAATACTTAGAAAAAGTTCATTTTAAAATTGTTGTGTTGGCGCTTAATCCCGTGTCGCCCCCCTTCAACCCGTCGACCATCATCCATTACTAACTTGATTAAACGAAAACTATTATCACATACATATATAATAAAATTCTATGCACAATGACAGATACATAAAATAAATAAACAAGCGCGGTTTATTTATTCGTAAGCTTATTTGCCTCAGCGTACAGTTAAAAAGAGCTTAACGGTTTTTGTTATGCAAACCTTTGTTTTTTTTTTAATTTAGACACCAACATTACTTAATTCCTGCAATTGACATAATTGGCGTTTCTTTTATTTTGCTGCCGTAGTAGCGAGGTTAAACGGTAAAAATATATGGTCGTTGAAATGACCAAAAACAATTTACGTACTAATTTATTTATACCTTATGTTAATAATTGCTAATAAATTATATTAATGAATCAAAATTCTTTGTTACTATTTGAGAGGGAAAATTTATAGATTTAGATACATATTCCATTATTATATATTTATATCATCCGTGGTAATTTTATCAAAATTTTACTGTAAGTAATTAATTATTCGTATCTTCAGCCAATAGTCGGACGACTACGGTGGCCGACCCCATTGATCTCAGTATTATCCAGGACACCTGCAAGCTTTACCAAATCATCGATCAAACCTATTAATTATTACTGCTTGTTCTTAAGTGCTGCATTCCTTTATCCATTTGAGATAGTATCAATATGGTTACATTTTGACAAAACCAAATAAACATGTTTTATGCAAATTAGTGATTTCCAGGCAACTTTTTATCATATTGAAATATGAAAATAAATACAAATGTTTCAATGTTCTGCAAAGTGGTCAACTGTTCTGCAGTGGACAAAAGTTACGATGTGCTTTAAATTAATTTTCATACGAACGTATCGAACAAAACATTAAATATTTCGTCACACTCCTTGCCTATAATATGCTATTTTTTATTGTCAATTTTTTCTGTAACCCGAAATCGGTTACACAATAGTTACGTGCTAAAGTGTAATTACGACGGCCGATTGCCTTCCGTATGACAGTAACAATGAAACCGAATATCGAATCGAAAACGATCTAACTCGATGTCGGTCAATCTTTTCATTACTCGGTCACGCAATTTCGGAGTGCTGTTAGAATATCCAACTTGATTCATGTTTGAACGCGCCCGGTTAAATAAATCGAACCTGTAATAAGTACCATTTCACTTTTCATTGAGTAGTAAGATTGCTTTGCTGAAGAAGATAGAGTAACAGACACCTTAAATTATCTTAAACTGTGACTCGTCCACGATGAATACTTTAATTTTATTTTAATGTTAAATTATTATTTGACTGATCCGTTGGCGCAGTGATGAGATACTTGCCTATCACGCCGCAAGTTGTGGGTTCGATTTCCAGACAGGACAAACATTTGAGTGCATGAATATGTTTGTTTGTCTGCATATAAAGACCATCGGAGGACGGGCAGCAGTGTCCTTTTCTAAGTACGGTGGAACATACTGCGATCGCCAACCCGCCTGCCAATCGTCGATGCGATCAATGGGGGAGGCCTATATCCAGCAGCAGCAGATCATGGGCCGAGGAGGAGTAAATGATTATCTAAATAAATTTCATAAACTTTTGAATAACCATAAATAAAATAAAAACTTTGAAACACAATAATATTGAAGGAGATTCAACTATACAACATCTTGTAGTAAAAATATTTAATTTTTATTCGAATGAATCATAAGGTCGATATTTATTGACCATGTTATTGACATATTTGTAACAAATTGCAGGCAGGTTGTTCAAGGTACTTAAATTTTGCAATAAGTAATATAACAAGCTCGGGTCGGTAGTACATCTAATTCACAATACCTGTTATTATCTCCCGATTTTTTTTCCAAAGAATTTCTAATGTAAATTATATAATAACACACGTACGCTTTACGGTCAGGAGTTTAATGATACGAGAACAATTTGCATCGACCACTCTCTTGTCGCATCCGCTACATTTCAAACACATCAGCTCTTAACCGAAATCAACACGATGAGACACGGTACGTTATTGGAGCGTGTAACTCCATTTTAAGATAAACCCTTGGGTTTCTTACCTACTCCTCGCATGTCATATTAGCATTCGTCTAAATGTCAGAGTTCAAGCTTATCTGGTTAGGGCTGGGCGCGTGTATCGACCGAGCTATCAGTTGCACAATTTATAAGTTAATAGTAATTACAATAGATGGCCATTGTTCTTAGTGGCCGATCGGCCCAGCATCGCACGACCTTCAGGCGACTCAAGCGCACGATTTTTGACCGTTGCTCTAAATTCTATAGAGTAAGCAAAACCCTCTTCTTAAATATTTTTTCTTAAAATTTAATTTATATATTTGAGTTATAGTATAGTTACTTCTTAACATATATCCATCAGGAAGATGCCATCCTTAGTCACTGTCCAAGGAAAAACATTTTAGAGTAATCCTTTAAGTACTTACAGTATTTTTAAAGTTAATAAGGACTAGTGAAATGCAAATTACATTACAGATTTTTATAAAAATTTATGAAATACTAACTGACCAATTATTATTAAAATTTGTTTTTTATTTACATACCAACGAACAAATGGTTACAATTGATATCTGCAGATATCAATTGTGACCATTTGCAACATTTCATCAACATTTTCACAAGCATTTGCGAGTTGAAAATGGGTTGCCTACCTTTAATAGACAGAGGAGGGGGGAGGATAGACAGAAAAATGGACATTTTCTTCTCCTAGGGGGGATGGACCCTTCCGCATCAAATCCTACTTCCCTTCCCTTCCTTTCCTTATTAGAAAAAAGTGTGAAGGGGAGAGGGCTAAAATTAGGCCTCCGGCACTTCACTCTTCATACGAAATACAGAGTACTTCTACTTCCCTCCTGTCTTCTGTGAGGTCGTGGTATTTCACCGGTCGAGCGAACCATTCATGTACCAGATGTTGCTGGTGTGGACTCTATCAAAGTTAAAATATAATTATTACAAGCATAATTATATTATGATTACTATATAAATCTTAATAAGGCAGAAAATACATCAAAATAGGTATGTTCATCTCTATGTAATTACCACAAGCGACCAGACCGAGAATTGTTCATTTAATATTGACACTCATTAGTTTATTTATTACCACCATAGATTGGTTAGCTCGGACAACATTAACTTCTGTTAATAACACATTAAGTTCTTGTTTGCTCGCCATACTTTTTACATAATAACATCAAAATTATTCTCGTAACACTGATTCTCAATTCCAAGTACCTAACCGCATTTTGTTGAATGAAACACGTCTAGCTGCATATATTAACAACAAGACAGAAATATGACGGAGTGATCGATCATGTAACAATAAATAATTCATCAACTCGTCTCGCCATAGGTATTTCCAGATTCAATATTCATATTATACCTTAAGAGGGATTGAAATCCACTTATTGTCCATGTCATAATTATAAAATAAGAACTGGTTTTTCGTTACAATTGATATAACAGTAAGAGATGTAACGCGTAATTACTAAAGTATGTTTATAATTCAAATACACAAGAAAACTAAAAAAACCTAATTAAATTTGCTGCCATGTCTGTAATTATTTTTCCAAAAAAAAAAAAATATTTTAAACATTAAATCAACCATTTTTATTCACCTACTGTTTTACGATGAAGTTAACATAGCACCTACATACTGACAAAAGACTGACGTTATATTTAATGATAGGAAATTATATACATTATATGAAAAAAAAGTCATACATTTTGTTGTGGTAAAAATCAAATATTCGACAACAGTGTATTGTCTCAAAATAGGTTTTACTTCTCCACTGGCACAATACAAAATATAAAAGTCACGCATGTTTACTCTCAAGTAAAGCGTTAAAAAGTTTTTTCTTAATTGAAAATCTAAAGCAGTTAATGAAATCATTTTCAATTGATCCGGCATTAGCGTTAGATTTAATTAAAAAAAAACTTGATACGGCCTCTTGTTGCGATGACAGATTGTAATTAAAACAATTCCTTATTAGAAAAATTAATTAATATCAATAAGGGAAGTACCTACTAATGTATTTCTAATAGCATTAAGGATCATTAAAATCTTGTGACGTTTGTTTGATGTAAAGTTATTTCCGATAAAATTATTTATTTGATACAATCAATACACAACAATTTTAAATGAGAGAAAATATTTAAATATTGGTAACATCAAATTACTGAGATTATTTTATGGCAGAATAATGGAATGGCATTATATTTTTAGTATTTCAACTTTTGAGGACGTAACACTATGAAGGACTGTACTGACACTGATATTTACATTAAAACATAAAGCTTATTAATGATCCAGACATGACAAAACCAAAAAATGTCAACCAAATTAACTATAGAAGTAAAAAAAAAAACAAATTAGTATTTTAATTAGTTTAATCTCAATGAAGATCGTGTCTCCTTAACGGATTGCAGAAATATCAGATTAAACGTATTTTGACCTAGAAATCCAGTAAGAGTCTCATTCCAGTGTGATAAATGCTGACACAAGGCGTTGTAACAACTTTTTAATTGATTAAAAAATGTAATGCAGAAAAATTATAAGATTGTATGATATCCCTGCAAACAAATTTAAGCTTTAATTCAAAAGTATATTAACTATTATCGTTTGTTCTAAACGCAACAATCGTTTAGCGTTGTCTTTAGCGATATGAATTATAAACTGCCCATAACTAAAATATAATAACATATCTTCAGAGGTGCATGCACATTATGTTGGTGTTCTTATCCAAAAAAGAAAAGACCGCCAGTAGCAGCCTCGCTCCCAATCACTCAAATAATTTGGCGACCTTGTGCCGGCCTAAGTAATACCTTCGTTAATAATAATAATAAAAGCGTGTTGACTTGACATCTGAACGTCAAAGAATTGATCGGCAAGTCAAGGTTGATCGTGTTAATTCATCTTGAACATTATCCTCATCCGACATAGTCTAAATATAATCCGACTTGATATTTCACTATATTATTTCTAATTTTTTTTTTCAATTATAGGAAATCCGTCAACTCTGCCTAAACGTTGCCTAAATGTTAAAATTTCTACTAGTTAACCCTAAATTATGTTGAATAAAGTACCGCAAAAGATTCTTGGTTCCACCTTTGCATCAATATGTCTTACTATAACTTAAAGCTTCATAATCGAAGCGAAGCGATTCGAAGCGTCAATAGCCTAATGGTTTAAGGTATAGATTACGGATCATGAGGTCGTGGGTTCGAATCCACCATTCGACTATTGTCGTTTCTCATATCTTAGCACAAGCGTTTAAGCTTACTTGTAATGTAAAAGAATTAAAATTCTCTTTTCTTATCATCAACTATTTTGTTCACGTATGTTTCATGTCATTAAGCTATTGAAGGTACGTTATCTATTTTGTTTGTACGTTATTTGTTTTAATATGACTTCAACCAATAACCAGAATCATTGGGACATTGGTAGATAGAAAACCGTCAGGAAATGCTGCTTTAAACGTGTAGAACTTCAAAGGGAATGCATGCAGAGACTTTAACGTAATCGATAAATTCTTAAACTATTACAAAACTTTTATTTATAAATCAAAAAATATTTAAATGACCGAGGCAATAATCCTTTGTCCCGTAGAATGTTATATATGTATAATTAACGGACACGAATGGAGCAAGGTCTTACGTTGACATTTAAAATTTGTCAATTTTCACTTACAATACGCAACCGTTTTAATGAGAGGTTAGCCAAAAGTAAGTAATCAATTTGAATTTCAGCCACGAACAAAGATAGTTACTACTTATACAGTAAAGTTGCGATAAATACTTCGATTTTATCTCTTTTTAGTAACAGTAACGTTAATTGGCTTCGCATGCCGTCAAATTATAATCTCGTAACCGTTAATCAAATTGTGAATTCAAGTGAATTTCAGTCATTACGATGCATACTTGGAAAACCGTCTGCGTCATTGTGCGATACGCATTTGTAAGACTTGTTTGTGAAGTATATATTTTTTATTCTATGTATAACTTTAAGTTTTATCTTCTCTGAACTTCGCGGTATGTCCTTGCGCGTTCTAGGTATTTTTTCCCGTTCGGTTTGATGCTAAGTTTGACAGTAGGAATGCCGCACAAGGGCGCCGGTCGTGGCCGGTCGCGACACGGAGCGTGACTCCGACCCACCCAAGTGACCACTCGATCGTGAACTGTCAAATACTTTAAAACCGCTCCATTCTCCTCTGGCGATTACGAACAAAAGGAGACAGGGAGGGTCGGAGAAAATTGGCTAATATAATACTCTCTGCTGTCGTCTCAATGCCATCTCAAACACGAAGATCTTAATTCTTTTTGCGCCTACTTAATAATTATTAATTGTTCTGCGTTGATATTTGAATGTGTCCGTCCATGTGTATTAATGTCGTTATGGTGGCGATTAAAGATAAAGTTTGAGAACAAGCTCATGGATAATATAATAATTATATTAAAGACTGATTGTAATTGTACAAACCATTTTGATAGTTATTGCATATTAAAAGTAAAATAGTATATTCTCGTGAGATGCACTAATAAATTAAACTAAGATAATCGCAATGAATACCTCCAATATTTATAGTATAAATAATACATAAACTCACTACTAATTTGCTCGATCCTGGCACACTTCATACTTGTTTTATACTACTCTTCTCTTCTCTATACATGAAAATGTCTTGGAGGCATTTTCTATCTATTCGATGACTCTTTTTCATAACTTACATTGTTCTCTGAAAGATCTGATTTTTTCCATGCAACGCACAATTACTACCTAGTTCCGATCCAACGAAGGAAACTTGGCAACACTTTTGCTATCTCGTAATATTGTTCCTCTTATAGCCCTCCATATTGATTATCCATTAAATTAGATCTTCTTTCCTTCCACTACACAACATTTCGTCTCTTACTAGAGTCTTGGAAACATAATAATAAAAATAATCGTTTAACGTTTTTAACAAAAACAAAACCGACTTGAAATTTGTATAATTCTTCTATAATTCTATAAGTGAAATTTCTTTTATTTGGGATAAGAAATAGAAAAAAGTTCTTACTTTATTTACAATATCGGTTGCCATCGTAATGTTGATCAAGTTTTTAATATATGCTATCTATCATCGAAATTAATATACGCGGAATCAAATTATGAAAAAATATAAAGCTAAAAAAATAAGAAACGAACGCGTGAAACACCTATTTTTATTTATAAGTCATATATAGCCACGCTATGTCTCATTACAAGTCCATTAAATCCGATTAGGGCTTGACTTAATTACACAAATATTTTCGGCATATCTTCGAAACCCACGGTACAATGCCATTCAAAATAAATGGGACCCACTTGAGAATGTCCCATTTTTATATATTTTTTTTTTTGAAATCTGTTCATACTTGAATGACGAAGTTTTGCGGTAACAAACATAAAAAAAAACTCAACCGAACTGGGAAAACTGAGGACCTTCTCCTTTTTTTGACATAGGTTAATAACACAATCGTATCTTACTCTAGTATTAGATATGTAACGGTATAATTGTTTCTACGACTAACAGTCCGCTCTGGGTTCGTTTGGGTAGAAAAATAAATAAATAAATAATCTAGAATAGCCGTTGATAGAAAGGGTTTTCCTATTGGTGGAAGAATGTTTAAATGTAAAATTTAAAATTAATAAATAAATGTATATTATTTTTTGAGTTATTCGGAAAGTAACAAACAATCATAACATTTATCTTTACCTATGTTGTTATATATTATATTATTATTAGACTAGCTGTTGCCCGCGACTTAGTCCGCGTGGAATTCACAATTGATATATGTATATGTAAACATATACATATTCTGGGTGAACCTTACTGAAAATATGTGTACAAAGTTGAATGATGATCGGTTAAGTAGGTTTTACGAACCATCCCCTCCCCCACCTTATACCCCTTCAATCCTTTTTTTCGCAATAAAATGTAGTATATTTCATTTCCTACTAAACTAACTTATATATTCAGTTCTTTTTTAAATTAAGTTTTAAGTGCCTAACCTAAATAAATAAAATAAATAACCATTTTATTGCTAGAAAAAAAAATTACACAAACACAACCTAACAAAGTGCATAACAAAAAAGACAGTTATCTTGAATTACGCCCATTTTTGCCATCGACTAATAGATTTAAGGAGCCCGTAAAGACATTTAAGTGAAATTTAAGTTTCAGTTTAATCACCGCCAAAATGTCACCTAAAATCCTAGGACGCCCTTAAAATATATAGACTCGATATTTGTCCTTTTAGAGATAATTGACGGTTTAGATGTAGCATTATTATACAGTTGATTAAATAACTAATCAGATTTTACTTTAAAAAAAAAATGTGACTTTTAGTGAGACGGATTTTTTTTTTTACCCAATATGTGACAGTAAAAAGAACACATTTTTTAAAATACTGATAATCGGTGTGAATATTAATTTTTAATTTTACCAAATCCTATTTTTTATTATTTTATAACATCTAGCTACCTAACAAAGCAACACTGTAAAAAATTTAAAAAGTTAACTTTTTGACCCACTTTGTAGTAAACACGCAATCCCTTACAACCGAAAAGTGCAGCCTAAATAGAACCATGATCAGCCCATTTGACAATATAGATCGATGGTCAAGTTACATTGGCAATCTCAAAATGTCTATTTTTAACTTTGTATTATCTTTGAATCATCATCATTTTATAGAATATTATATATAGTAAACTGAAGTTTCATCCCAATCAACTAAATAGTCATTTTATAGCATTTTTTCTGAAAAAATGTTTAACGTAACACTTTAAATTGATATAACTTTTTTATTTATGCACCGATTTAGATGAAATAAAAACTGAATCTAACGATTGATGCTAATTATTACACATTGGTGAAAACCGCATACAAATCGGTTAAACCGTTTCTGAGATTAGCGCGAACATTGTAACAGACAAACAGACAAAAATTTTAAAAATCGTTGTTTTGAGTTCTATAGCATTGGTAAATACCCCCTTTAACAGTTTTGCTAATTTATTTTCCATGTACAGACACAGATCAGTTACGATTTTATTATATGTATAGATTACACAATTAGGATTGTTACTCTTGTTAAGTAATTTATAACATATGCCCTTAACTCTTTTAACTTTAAGTTATAAGAACTAAGAGTATTTTTAGTCAATCTATTTATTTTTAATTAATCATTCTTCATAGATTAACTAAGTTGACCTACTTGTTCAGTCGTAAGGATAGATATTTACATATTTTTTTAGCGACGTGTCTAATAAATTTGGCAACAATACGCCTCACTTGTTTTAGCAGAGAATATGCAAATATGATTGATGAGTGTTGTAGCCTAAAGCTACATAAGAACAATTACGACGTGGATGAGTTTACGAGTTCTTGATAAAAAAAAATGTAATCGAGCAAATTGTATAGGGTTTTATAGAAAAATTTAAAAATGTTATTACGTTCATGTACTGAATCTTATTTTGTAAATTTTTCCTAAAAGCTATATCTATATATTTCTAGTGTGATATAAAAAAAAAATATTTGTATTGGGTTACCTCTCAAACTACTGAACCGATTTTTAAAATCGTAATACTTTAAGTATTGGGAAAATTGAAAAAAAAAAATCATTTAAATATTGAAGATTGAAGACGTCATCTTACAAAATAAGAATAATATTCTGGGACATTATAACACATGGCCATATGATCCCAAACTAAGCAGAGCTTGTACTATGGAAATATATTACTACTTTACTTTTATAAATACATACTTATATAGATAGTTACACTCAGAGTCAAGACAAACAATCATGCACACAAACGTTTGTCCTGGATGGAAATCGAATCCACGACCTGCGACGTGAAAGGCGTTTTACCAACTGCGCCAACCGGTCCGGCAAACATAATAAATCTCTTTAACTCTTTATTTAAAATATTTATTATTAAATATACCCTATATTTAAAATTTTAAATACAAAGTAAATAACATATAAAATGATACAAAAATTATTAAGCAAGATTTAATCTAACCAGGGTAAATATCAACCAGCTTATCATTTATTTTTTCAAAGATACAAATTTGTTAGTGTTTGTTAGTATACTAAAATATACATGAAATTTAAATACACGATATTTCTTGCATAAAAATCTTTCGTTATCTTTAAGGAAGCTTGTACACGTATTGGAAATACCAAAACCCATTTTTAGTTTGCCAAAGCCATATTAAAGAAGTGCAACTGGATGTCCTTGGGATAAAGCGATTAATTTAAAATGTTTTGGTTGTTGTTTTAAACAAGGATGTGTTTAAGGATACGCTGTAAATATTTCTAGGAAACTTTAATATCTCACGAAAGACCCTTATTTTGACCTTGCGGAGAAAATAATTTGTGACTGTTATGAAATAGGCCTATTAAGTGGGCTGTGGTTTTTCCATATCACCATGCGTAAAATGCAGTCGACCCTTTCACTTTTTTACACTTTTTGAACTTACGTATGTATGTTGCTTGTTTAATAAAAATAATACCTGGAAATCGTTGCACAATAAATACCCAAGAAAAACATAATAACAACCTTCATGATACGTGTTAAAATTGTGGTTAATAATAAACTAATAAACTCAATCAAGCCCAGTGGTTATGTGGTCCTCATTCGTATTTAAAGTCCCGGATCGAATACGAGTGACATTCGGGCTTGATGGCTAATATGAAAAGTACTACTTCATAATTTGCCTTTGCAATAATGAGTAGAGATTTATTTGTCTTCAGTTAACCTTAAAAATATGTATGGAATGTGATAATAATGAGTCCTTATGTAATTTTTTTTATACATGGTGGCAAACGAGTAAGCGATCACATGAGTGACCGCTCCCCATAGGCATCTGCAACAAACATTTGCGAGTTGCAGATGCGTTGCCTTCCTTTAATGAACGAAGACATTATAATGGGCATTTCAAGTCTCCTCCATCCGTCGCTTTCCCCGTCAAATCACCTTTCCTTTCTCATCCTTTCTTTATTAGAAAAGGGTGGGAAAGGAAAAGTAGAAAATTAGGTCTGATTATTCTATGTATATTAAGTTATAGATAGTTTTATTTCATACTATTATTAAAGGCAAACTTACCTAATAATAGTTCTATGGCTAATAAAATTAATAAAAGATGTATCGGAACTCTTGGCTGTAGAAGCTGACTAAATAACGATCCCTGAGAGTATTCAGTATCCCAAAAAGTATTCAGGTTATACTATACTTTTAAACAAAAATATATTTCGCTATAGCTTCAGAGTAAACATTTAAAATTATAAAAATAAATTGCCCTATTGCCCTTTAAACTTTAACAGTTAATTATTATGCTTAATGGCTTTGCCATTTGTTTTATACATGTTCTGAACAGTTTTCATAGATCTCATTGTCAACTATGTATTTATTTATCAAAGACACCGCCTACATTTCTTACAATGTATCTAAACATTTTCACTAATATAATCTGTGGCACGTAAGTTGCTTAGATGACAAGGAAGATATTTCTTCAGTTTGTCACGTCCGTGTGTTTGGTTTCACTTTCCATGTTACAGATTAAGACAAATATGGGCATGTCCTTGTATTCGGCAATCTCTTGGTTTACTTAACAATCTACGGAAAAGAGTAAACCCTCTAAATTATTTATCAGAATGTCTGAATGTCCGTTAGTGCCGCGATTGCAACGGTATTATTCAAATTATTTCTAAAAAAAAAATTATTCCCGTACCTGCTTAGCTTGCAGTACTTGCTACTGCTGCTATCTAAACCGTACAAAATCTTTGCATTACCTTTTTAATATTCAGTAATAAAAAGTTAAACTTCTTTATATAGAACGATAAATGATCTCGTACGCAACAATGCAACCTGCTTCGAATAATATGGTTATGTAAGTCCGTGTTAGAAGATGGCGTTAATCTTATCGATGAAACGTACACGATGTGGTGCAAGACAGATTTATGACCAGGATAATGTCAAAGCGACATCTCTCGAGTGCACCGTGGGCGTACACTCTGACAATTCAACTATCTGGATGCAAGAAGAGGTGAAACCTACAGGGCTGAACAGGTTCCACTAACGGACCAAGCTTTCTATTATCTTAACGTGTTGCCATTCTCTATGTATGACGAATACCATCTTCCAATGACCACATAGTAAGTTAACTATAAGTGTAACCAAAACTTCTAGTAAATGCACATAAATATTGGGAGCACGCAAGTGTGTGAGATCTAGTATATTTGAAGTTTGCATGGAGGAGAATCAGAAAACTATGTTTAGTTGACAGCGCCATCTAGCGTCTTTACGATATCAGTTGATTAGATTGCACAGAGTACTTATCGTTCATCTTTACTTTGAATGTCGACCATTTAGTCAATCACTGGTGTGACTAGAAATTTCAACTGATTTTCCATAATTTGTTGTATGACAGTATTTAAATCATCGAACTACATTTAACCTATAGAAAAATTTCGTAACATTTGTAACCGAATCGCAGAACCCTGTCAGAAAATAGGAACCTTAAATTCTGCACCATTGATTGCACATCTGTAAATCTGTGCAGAACACGAAAAGCTTCATATTAAAAATCTATATTTAATGCTGGAACTCAATTGAAATATCAAGATTCCTATCACTGTCTCGCAATTACCTTTCGAAAATAAATAAGTATTGAAGTATTACGAAGGCGTGCTATCTATATTACACAAATCAATGACTAACTATATCGATCTGATATTGAATGATTGATTCTGATACATCTCAACTTAACAGGGCGACTTATTTGCCGCGGGCCGCTACTGCTGACATCTGACCTTCGTCCATATAAATATTCGTCAGTATTAATAGCACTAGTCCGTATAATAGGTAGGTGTAATTAGGTAAATATTTATTCCTATGACTAGTTATGAGTGCATATTTTAAACTCCTTTTCTTACAGTCAGTGCTGTGCTAAATGCAGCGGCTTCACCTGTTCTTTCTTTTATCAACCGGTAATTATAAAATAAAATTTCCGTACTTACACGAAGAGGTTGCAAGAGAAAAGATGAGCAAGCATATGCAGAACAAAGTAAAGACCTGCCCACAACCATTTAACGAATAAGGATTTACTATCAGCTAACAACGTCTGTTCCTAGACATCGGCAACAAGCATTCTAATAAAAAACATCTCTCTTCTCTGCATCAAGTACATGTCTGCTATTATTTTATTCTCTCGGTCTACACTATTGATGAACACAATTACATTCTTCCAACTTGAATAATGTTCTTTTCTTTAATTCGTTATACGATTCTCTGTACAAGGTCCTAGGTCTCAAACGTGCTAAGATCGTTTTCAATGTACTTGCAAAGTACTTCATAATTTAATTACAATTTTTCTCTTATTCATTATTAAACCAAACATAAATTGTTCCGTTATTTAAGTCTCAGAAGAACATTGTACTTATTTTAGCGGATTTAACCAATTATAATTGGAATTAAGATTTATCGCCTTGATCTATTTAATGAAACTACCCACTTTGTCTGCGCGTTCGAATAAAGAATTATAATCTAATAGTTGTAAGATATATGGATTGGAAATCCGGTTCAATATTTATTATAACATCTATACGAATGTCAGATGAATGTTAAATAAATTGCAAACGCATGTATGGTAATGGGTTAAAACCTTCGGATTCCGATCTTATCTACATATACTCAAATTGAACATAAGAGAGATGTTTATTATTTTTGTTTCTATTACGTATTGAATTGATTTACACCGCCGGAAACCAGAAATGATGTATAGGTGTATATGTGGAGAATTATAAAAACAATGAATGGTACTGGTGATTGAATAACTATCCATACGGCATTGTGCATTAATCATACTAATTGTGTTATAGAACTAAAGGTGGAATTACGATTTCTGGCCAATTATGTCGTCACAAATGATTCCCTTGCAACGATGTTATATACTGTCATCATTTAAAATAAGTTTAATGAAATTCCTAGGCTTTGCAAATATACATAGAAAAGCTGTGAAAAATATTTAAATCATAAATACCATCATATTGTCATTAAAAAGCATTAAACGTGAATCAAGTGAAACTAAAGATGCTTTAAAGACATCAACAGTGTCTTTTTTGTTCTTTGCGTCATTAAAAAAATATATATTCATTTATAATTGTAATCGTTTACATAAATGGTAACGTAATAAACCTTGGAGTACTCCACTAACTACTCAGCAGATGGTATCGGAATCACAGATTATACATAAAATTGCTTTTAAGCTAGCATTGTTAACACTAATTGCAGCACCCGTTGATGCCCGCCCAGCGCTCGCCGCCGGCTATTCCATTGTAACTTTATTACAAGCATACCTGCTACAACTGGAAAGTTCGCCATAATGGATAATAATTCTCATTATCTTATAGAAACAAAGTTAGAATCGTGTATTCAAGGCCTTATGTTTATATGAATAATAAAATAAAATAAGTCAGAACCGTCCTACCCTAATCTGGCGTTCATACTTAAAGACAATCAACTTCAAAGCAGTGATCGATACTTGTGTATCATTGGAGTAAATGCGTTTATTTATTGACTCATCTATTGTTTTTTTTTCTCATGGGCGGCCTTTTTGCCGCCCTGCTCTCCCTCTGGCATATTGTGGCCAAAGACATTGTCGTATCGTTTATTTAAAAATCATAATTTACATTTTTTGCTTATTTACTACTTACAAAGTGATGAAAGACTAGATTAATTATTACAATTTTACTTATATCTACTTACTACTAATGGATTAAAACATGTATATAATTTGTAAAGGGCTAATGACTAGATGTTTTCTACTAATATTAATTTTAAATTCTATTTTGTACTGATGTTACAAAAAGTCTTTGGTATAATTTGAAGATTGATAGTTTTAGTGTCATACTTTTTTTCTTAAAATAACCTTTCGTTCAATGTACTTACAATATTTAAAAAAATTGTACTATCTCCTTATCTAGCATTAAGTTAGTTAAATTTTCTAACTCTGTTTTTACGCTCTTTTCTTACCGAAAACTGGACAGTCAACAATGGAGTGCAACACGGTTTCATCCCGTGCTGGATCACAGATGCACGAGGGGTTCTCCATGCACTTAAACCTGTGCTAGTACTCTGAGAACCCCCCATGTCCCGCTCATCTATTGGTTGGATTAAATATAAAAAGCTTACTTTAACTACTTAAATCGTTACATTATTATAAAGATTAATTTAAAATTTTCTCATTTCAGCTCGAGTACATTTAATTTATGTATTCTAATTCAAGTTTTTCATTCATAAAGATCAACTCAAATCGAACTTGTTAATAAGCAAGTTTTTTTCTATTTAAATTTCAATAATCGTTATTTCGTTGTTTTCTTCCAAAGTTGTGTGGTTGTTACACAGATGCAAAAATACCACAGATAACGATCAAAACCTCATTATTTTTCCATACAAATTTTATAAATTCCGAATACCGAAAAAGATGCCGTGAGGCATTTCATGCTGCAATTAACGTCAAGGTGTAAAATAAAAGAATTATGTCAGAACAAGATAAAAGTGTGAAGTAACTGTAAGTTAACAATAGTGCGCAAAGGATAATATCCCCAGCCACATATGGGATAATGAAGAAATTAGTGCATCGTTCGATGAACGAATATGGTTTTGAGGTATCAAAAGTACTGTTTTATTCAGTTTTATGTAAAGTTATAAAGGAATTAAATTTTCGGTGAAATGTCTTAATGGACTCCGGGATATTTCTATATGTCCGGACTATATTAAACTGCACAATGCAGGTTTGCAGAAGACAACTGATATCTCGTAACGAGACTTGATGTAATATATATATACACTGCCGGCCAAAAGTTTGAGACCACTTTGTACACAGGTTATAATTTGCAAAATATTTTAAATCTGCGTA
>DWLR01000872.1:0-21419 GCA_018246295.1 Papilio alexanor hazarajatica | reverse complement strand
ACTTCGGAAAAGTTGTAATCCGACGTATCGAGGCAAGCCCCTAAGACGTCGAATTCCCATTATCATAGAGCCGAAACCCTACGATATGGGTCTGAGTATATAATAACACCGAAGTACTAAAACACACTCTTCCCAAACCGAAGTATAATTAAGTAAATAAATCACCAACCACACCCGGCTGGTATAATAAAGTTTGTCAATTCATAATATTTTATATTTAGAGACCTTCCACTAAGCATAATGTTATATTTTATTTTGTTTGTCATGCACCAATTTCAGAGTTCGAATCAATTTATTCATTTAATTATTACTTTCGAACATGTCTCATTACAATTTATAATATTTAATTGTCATGCACCAATTTTGGGATTCGAACATTATTTCATGTTACGAGACCTTCATCTATACATACTAATTAGTCATATACCAAATTTAGAATTTAAATTAAAATTGCCATGCATCACCAATAATGGTCCAATAAATAATTATTTATTTTATATAAAATGCCTTCAACCTCATTCATAAACTTAACTGCTTCGATATCAGTCGCTATCGTTCTATTGACGTCCGACTTCATTCGGTTGTAGGTTGTCGTCTCGACCTTCCGACTCATATGTCAGGATAGTAGATATTAGTGTTCCCGTAATAGTCCCTACGTCTACCTTATATCACATTATTTTTACTTGGTATAATTTTATATTGTTTCTAAATCTTTGTTAATTTCTTTGTATGTTATTTATTTGTGTATATTAAATGTTTTTATAATGTTTAATTATTTTTTAACTCTTCCTGAACCTCCTTTTGGACCAAATAATATCGCATTTTTGAATTGATAAAACTATGTTTTTATGGTGTATATTTTGTAAAGATCTTTCTTAAGGCTATTTATATCATTGTATTTAATTATAATTTACTTTTAATTATTTAATAACTTTAGTTACAATATATATAAATAATTTAATAATGTGTGTTCTATTTTAGCCAAGGTTGAAATTGCAATGCATTTAAATTTGAAATGCATTCAATTTTTGGGCTCAGTTTTGGAGATCCTGAAGTATAGCATTTATTTACGTTAACTAAATTACACTATACATAAAAACAGTTCGAAATAAATTATTTGAATGTTGATGAAAACCGTTTTTGAATCCGTCGCGCGATTTAAGAGTAATTAAGAGAAAATCAGAGCTTCGATTAAATCAACACTATTGATTATAATTGTCATTGGTAGGGACATAGAATTAAATATATGTATTTAAATCTACTATACTATAAATTATAATTACTATATAATTACTATAAATAAGAATGGAACGCCCGAAGCAGCGGGCAACAATTAGTTTTATTTGTAATCATTTATTATATAGCCGTTACGTCTTATTACAAATCCATTAAATTCAAACAGGGCTTGTTTTAAGTGCATCAATATTAGTTTCGGTATATCTTCGGTCCTAACGTCCAAGACATTCAAAATTAAAAAGGACCCATTATTACTATTGCGAATGTCCCCTTTCCATCAAAAGAAACATTATTGAATTCGGTTCTAAATGATGCAGTAACAAACATATAAAAAATACAATCAATAATTAAGAACGTCCTCCTTTTTTGAACCTCCTTTCCTCTCCTGTCGTCCTTTTTTGTCGGTATAAGTAATAATAATCTTTGTGCTGATGTATTGCGTTAGTAACCTTAGAACATTTTAATAGCTCCTATGCAATAGTTATGCAAGTTAGAACGGTTAAAATGTTACAAGGAAACAACAAATTAGCAAAGTCCTCCGTAATCAGTAAAGATATACATAATACCTATAGAAAGAAGTTAAGATCTCCTGGCTGGAGTAATGTGCTAGTTACCCCGGAACATTTAAATTGTCCATATTGCAATGGTTACGCAAAATTGGAACTATGAAAATGTTCCGAGGGAACAAACAACAAATTAACAATATCTTTTCAAAAAATCTTATTAAATAACAATTTATAAAATACTAGTTGTTACCCGCCACTTCGTCCACGAGAAATTAAATGAAAAACTATATATTTATACTTTGCAAAACTTTTCAAACTTTATTTTATCGTAGACAAGTAGTTCGTTCGTTAGTTCGTAGTTCGTCATACGAAGATAAATATGTCAGTCTTGGACCCTTAAACTATCGAGACGCAACATATTGATGTGTCTAAATGTGGGCTGTTTTATGCCAGTATAGTATATACTATACTGGCACTAAAAACAGTCCCGCGGGAACCGTATACTTTTCTGATATACTTTCATCCAGATCTGTTCAGCCCTTGTGGAGTTATCTGGTAGCAAACATCCGTTCATCCAAACCTACACATTTATAATATTAGTAAGACATCAAAAATATGCAAGTAAGTTTTTCAGTAGAAGGTAGTTACGAAACACACATTACGAAAATAATTATATTAACGTACTATCAAAGTGTTTTAAATCAATACGTTTCTAATACCTCACTTTAATAGCTGCTAGTGGGGAATTATTGCAATGATAGCTATTAATCTTCTTAAGTGAAAAACTAACCACAAATTTAGATATTATGTACCTATTTAGCAATTTAATCCGAAAGAATTGAACTATTACTTAATTGTAATACATTTCTCATTTTTTATTATAGAGTCCACTAAACAATATATAATTAAATATTAAGTACGTTTGTGTCATACAAAATAAATATAGTATGCCTTAAATAATAATAAAATTACCCTTCTCCTCCAAAATGTGAACAGAACATAATATCATGAGTCCGCCAAATTTCAAATCCAGATACCATGGATTCAACAATATGATTCGTATATTTGGCACAACAATATTTTATTCAAATAATTTGAGAGAATGTCACAGTTATTTTTTTATTATATATGCATAATACAATTATGCTGCAAGAATACTGCGAATTATTGTTAAATTCACACATCGTGTGTAAACATATTGAGTAAGGCAAGCATGGATAAGTTAAGCTATAGATTTGAATAATAATTACAACACATGATAGAGAGAAGCTTTTCAGTTTCTCTCTATCATGTGTTGTAATTTATCAGCTTAACTTGATAAATGTAATCTTTTTTTTTTTAAAAAAAACAAAACTGATAATAAACTGTTCATAAATTTTGAAGTTCTGAGGTAACAAACATACAAAAAAACATACACGAGATTTGAGAACCTTCTTTTTTCCGAAGTCCCTAGAAAAGTTTCTGCAGATACAATTAAAATTCCATTCCCCTGATACACCGCAGAGTCTTTTTAAATTTTAATTGTGTCCGTTTTTCTATTTTCAAGCAATTATTATAAGTTTTATCGCAAATTTTCACTAAATAGAATATTTTTATAAAATGTAAATTATACTAACTTACAAGTTAAAGTTGAAAACCATATCAATAAAGTAATGAGGTCAAAAGAAATAATAACTAGTGTAATACCTCTTAGTACGAGATGGTATCGCCGTTGATACAGTCCCTATTTAGGTGAGAGAGTCTGGCCTAAGGTAAAATAGGAAATAGGTCTGATATGTCGATCACGTGACAACTACAGAATGTATCGGTATTAGGCTAGAATCAATCGACATGGAATTGTCCATAGATGTTTATAGAGTAATAGTTTTTTTTAATGACAATGGTACTTGTTTTTACAATAACATCAATTTTAGACATGTCTTATTTCTTACAAAAATTGTTATACGCTATATCAAATTATAGTAGATTTCTGCTAGGTAAATAAAAACAAAATTGCGTGCCAAGCCGCGTATAACAGAATAGCTCGGGTAGTAGTAGATAGATATAAAATTAAAGATTTATTAAAGATTTAAGATTTTTTTTATCTAAATCTATCAATCTAATCTATCTTATTAAAATATTAAAGATTTATTATGGATACGATTATGTAGCAGATTAAGAATCTGCTTCATAATTGTATCAACTAATGCGATTAAAACCTCTTCTGACCTCATCCTTTTTCGTGTCTTGAATATTAATAACATAGCTTGTAGGTTAATTACATTGCAAAGCAACGAGTACCAGTAATGAAGCGTAAGCACAAGCGCGCCCGACACGCACCCGCGCGTTAGCATAAAAACGTATCGGATTACATTCAAGTGCAAAAAAAATTTGGAACTCATTTGTTGCAAAATTATAATCCTGTTAAAGATGTCTTAAATTTAAATAAATAGTGTATCGAGTAACCTGCTGTACATTGGTATTCGAATTTTGCAGTTTCGCCGCAAAACCTATACTGAAACTTTTACTCGGGCGTCACGTTGTGCTATCCAAGGATGTGGCCCGACCCGAGTGGGGCTGAGATAAATGACTTTCAGGCGGGTCGGTGACGATGACGTTTGGCGAGGGGGTGACAATTATTTTGTATTTAAAGTCTTATAATAGTATAGACTTACCTTTGACCACGGAAAGAGTTCCCATCAGTAGAAGAGTTTGGACTGGAAACGACACAGGAAACGGCGTAGAAGATAGCCTCGCGATGCGCTTAAAACCTCGAGCCATGTTTGATGCCAGGCATACTTTTCCAACAGATTCCATTTCTAACATATTATTACCAATGGTGGCCTGGAGGTCCTGAAAAACATGAATAATACATTATACTTCCAAAAATAACATGATGCTTTTTAATAGAAAGAAAAAGACTAAATGTACTTTTGCAAACATGTAAACAAATCAGGTAAAGAAATACAGAAAAACATAAACCCGAACAAGCGATTCGCAGAATCAATAACTTAATATGACGGATCAACTTCGACTTTCTATTATATCATTTACATCGTCACCTGTTTAATCTATATCTTTATAACCCAAACCATAAATGACAAGAACTATTGTACAAATAACGTTTATTGAATATTTACAAATATACAAAAACCTTTCAGTTTATAAAAATTTCAAAACTATACAAAGCTCTTAAACAATACAAGATTTTGATTACGACAACATCAACACATTACGGAAACGTATTTGAATGTAATTTTTTGCGGCATACCTTACTGTAAATTAGTTTTCTATCAGAAGTATTGTGTAAGTATACTAAGAAACATTTTAATTAAGGGTAATGCTAAAGGAAACGCATAAATCCACATAACTAAAATGTTCTCAGTTCACTACCAAACAGCAGCGGTTCCTGAGAATCTGTTGACCTGTTAGGTATATAATAAGGCATATGTGTATATGGATATTTGTATTTATATCTATACATATATATTTATAAGCTATTGCATTTGTTTAAACATGTATATATAATAAAAGCACTTACTCGTACCATACACTCTAACCTACCATACACTCACACGTAATAGACTGATGTCTATTACGTGTGAGTGTATGGTAGGTGAGTGATTCCCTGATGGGAATACGAATTTCCATTAGGAACGATAACTCAGTTCTACATCTTCACATTTATACATCTACGCATAAATGGATGTTTGTTGATGAACATTACGATTACTCTTAATACCGTCGGTCTTAAATATGTCTCCAACCTCCAATAGTCGATATAAGATAAATTTATCCCGTTTAAATATCCAAATCGTTTGTAACCTACCTGTTGAATACTCATAGAAAAATAGTACGACAGTATTAATTATCTCGTTTACTTTATGAATGGCTGAATTTTATTGAATCCCAATACTGAATAGATAAATAACCGTTTTATGGATAACATTGATCTTAATTCGAGTTATCCTTCAAAAATAAAATAAAAAAATAATATAATAAATAAAAAATTACGGAGAAAAATCAACACCTCCTACGTCCTCTAGAATTACTTTAGCGTGGAATAGTCGCTACTTTATAACTAAAATTGAAAGACAAATATCAGACAACAGATCAGAAATATCCCTTTTTAATCCTTTAACGATTTTAATTATTTCTAACAATTGTAATCCTAAATACATGAGTTGCATCTATTGCATGAATAGATGATTTCCATTTAAAAATATTAATCTAATTATATTCTTTTATAAACGCAAAATTTTGAAATTTAGTTCTATCGTTACTTTGCATATTTTAATAATATTTCATATCATTAATTTAATACACACTAAGTCAAATATGTGAAGTATAGAAGAAAGCAATCAATAAAACCATAATTTTGTTATTCGACAACGACATTATTAATCCACGAGTAGTGACGTTGTGTTAGAAAACTTAGACCATTTTAGTTTGTACATTTGCTAATGGATAAGCAATAGTAGACAAACTAAAAGGTGCCGAGGAAACAACAGATCAGTAGTAAGTAGCTTTTATTAATCCGCATGTCCGTGACGTTAACGCGCTGGCAAATATATAAAATTCGCTTTTTATACGGTGACGCTGTGTTAGTAACCTTCGAACATTATCGTTTATACTTTTGCTAAGGGATAAACAAATGTCAACAAATTACAATATTCCGAGGAAACAACAGATCAGCAGCGTCTTTCGTCGATATAATACAAGTCTCCATATTTTGTATAACGTATAATTATGTACTATTTTACCTAATTAATTTATGTATTTATTTACCCTACAGTTGTGGAATTTGGAATAACAATTTTGAATTGACAAAGTAAACCATTTAAAATAAAGTAGAATAGTAGAATAATAATGTATTTAAATTATCAATTTGTTATGATTGAATTTAAAGGATATAAAAATATTAAAGGAGAGAGAAGATCACAGTAACATTCACAAATCCCACCTTGTTTTATATCGGTATTACATAGTACGTGAAATTTAAAACAAAATCACTTATATCTATTATAAACCCAGTATTACACCTTATCCAAATAAATGACTAGAACATTTATAATTAAAAGAATTTTAAACATTAAACTTTTTTCTGTTATGAACTTTCTTTTGTTATTACTGTTTATATTAAATCGTTTTGACAAATACTTTAGAGAGTGGCAAAATAATAATAAAAAAGCTCACAAAATAGGTGCTCGCGGGACGACTCACCAGTGTCCCACATCAATCGGTCGAATTTTATACAGTTTTCACTAATAGACGGAGATTGAAAAGGAAGGTTTACGATTATTAATTTATAAAATCTCTACATATGACCGTATGACCTTAATTATTAAAAAAGCTATGGGTTGGTACGTGATATGAAAGAAAAAATTTGCGGGTTCGCTAGATATAAATTAAAGCTTTTAAAAAAACATGAAATTGGCAAAGACATGTATTAATAGGCCATGGATTTTGTCAATCAGGACTCTGTTATAATTGTAATTAGTATCGCTAATTTGAATTTTCAAATCTATTAAGTTATAACTTTTGCCTTCTCATCATAGTGTAATTCGGAATGAAAATAATACGAAGTCGATACAAAATCGAGTTTAAGTGACAGGTGACCAAGATGAAAAATCATTTTGATCTTTCCTAAAGTTTATTTAGCCAATGATCGTCTAATTCAGGACTTTATTCTACGTTGTGTTTTCATAGTAAAAGGTTAAAAGGTTTGGAGGAATGAATATTCATCAAGTATATCGTAGACATAAAAGGTATTATAATGTTTTAAGTGTTAACTAGGCACTCGCAAAGGGTTCTGATAAGAAACACTTGTAAAGGGTTAACGATTATGATTAACAGTATACCCGATACAAGAGTATATCGCTCCCCTCATTTCTTTAAAAAAATGTGGAGAGGCACACGGCTCCAACAACACACACCGCCGTGTGCGGTGAGTGCCGACCCACTATTGCACTACCCAAGAAGTGGGGACAAAAGTCAGCCATTGGATTCCGTAACAAACTCCGGCAAACTAGCAAAAGAGCTCTCAGCTCGTTGTTAGTGCGTAAGCACAAATTCAATCAATTCTCGCATGTCACTGCATGTTGTACACTGTCAAGTGTATAATAAGTTGTCACACACAAGATATGGTCAGCACAGGCATTGGCCTGCAGAGCGCATTGTGAGTCCATTACTCGCCTCAAGAGATGGGGTCCCACGTTGTGCGATTGCTTCCGCAGCATTGAGAGCTTTGATTCCGCCAACTACCATCACGTATGAGGTAAATGCATATGCTCCACCAACCATAATCAGAGCAGATTTAGCCAAGGTATAACAGCAGTTGTAATAATTAAATATTCAGGAACTTGTGTATAGTTTTTGTTGTCGTTGAGTAAAATATGGATTTTGATCAAATTTTCATCACCCGCCAATCAACACCACAGGTGGTGACCTCAGCCTATGATCGTTAACTGATGTATATAAGCCTCCCCCATTGATCGCATCGTTGGTGGAAATGTGTCCTAACGCGTCGATTGGCAGGCGGGCTGGCTATCGCAGTATGCTCCACCGTATATCATGCAGTTGCTGTCATCTTGGCATAGACAATCAATGTTAAAGCGTAGACAAAAGAATAGATAAATAATACATTAGTCTAAGTTCCCAATCCAAATTATAATTAAGTAAATAGCGCATCACCAACAATATACGGTTGGTATACTAAAGTTTATCATATAATAATACTTTACATTGGGAGACCTTCCAATAAAAAATATTTTCAGAGTTCGAACCCATTTCCTCATTTAATTATGACGCTAGAACATGTCTCAATACGATTTGTAACATTTATTTGTTATGCACCATTTTAGGGTTTCGAACATTATTTCATGTTACGAGATCTTCGTCTATCCATACTATTTTGTCATGGACCGAATTTAGAGTTTAAATAAATGTTTCATGCATCACCATAAATAGTCCAGTAAATAATTATTGATTGTGTTTAAGATGCCTTAAGCCTAGACTTAACTTTGGATTTCTTAGATATTTGTCGGTTTTGTCGTCTCGACTTCCCGACTTATAGATGTAAGATTATCATACATACATACGTTTAAGTTGGCATAAAATTCCAGAGTGTTCACGTAATACTCCCTACACTTCCTTTGATCCAAGAAATGAAGACAATACTTAACTTGATTAGTAGTATGCAATAAAGATTTATTATTATCACTATAAAGTAAATACATAAGTATTTCTTTATTGTACTTATTTATATATAATAAATTTTAAAAAATCTACTAAAGACGGATAATCTAAATATATTGTACAAAATAGTATTCCACCGGATGCGAAGTTTCCATGACTCAAACCAGTGATCAGGGTCACAGAGCGAGGAGTCTCCTCACGATGCGGACAGTCTCCAAAATTACCGCTTTTTGTATCGGACCCTTTATCCAACTATTTAGCGAGAGCTTCTTAAGATGTTGGTCGAAGCTCTTCGCTATTAACCCGTTCGCCAATACGACTATTGGGATAGTGGTGGTCCATTTCATACCCCACTCGGCGGTAACCTCGTGCGCCATTATTACTTTTATTAATTTTATTATTAAAACAACTTTAGCTGATATGTGAACCATTGTTTACACATACAGGGAGTAAAACAGACCACTAATAATCCAAAAATAGAATGTTCAGAATCGAAAAGTGAAATTGCACTATGCTTTAATCCAGGTTATTTTTTATATTTTTCCATTTTTCAGCCCATTCTGCGAGTTTCAAATTCAATAATATGTCTCAACAACAATATTATTCAACAACTGTCATAGATAGAGGTTTATTTAAAGCATTGTCAGCTAAAATTAAGGGATTACTTTCGCTTATTGCCATTTTCTATCAAAGTTGATATTTACTATGACAAAAAAGATAAATGCCTGGTTTCTGAAAGGAATTTATATTAACTAGTAATTAATCTTTATTTAACATAGTTATAGTTGCTAAAACGCCCGATTACAATTATTTTCATACTGATTTGACATTTGCTTTAATCAACAGGAGTGTTAGTTGCTTAACACTTTGACAAGTTTGTCGGAAACCGGGCGAAGGTGTTTCATAGTAACCTGCAGCCCCACAGAATCTGGAATGGATTTGGTTCATTCCAACAAACAGTTTAACAGACATCTTATTCGTGTTTCAGTGAGCTATATTCGATACGCTTCGCTTCGATTCCAGTATGCCACAGGGTAACTATCTAGCTATCTAACGTCACGGAAAACGACAAAACAAGTTAGCAGGTACATATAAAGATTGAATGTAAAATTACCGTAAAGTTGTATGTAGAAATGAAATGAAACTGAGAAGAGAACTAAACGGATTAAAGAAATTTTAGGTTAATTTAAATTAATAAATATAATTTAGTTTTCATCGGTTCATATTCCCATCTCAACCTATGATCGTCCACTGCTGGCCATAGGCCTCTCCCATTGATCGCATCAATAGGGGGAAATGTCCCATAACCCCCACGCTTGGCAGGCGGGTTGTCGGTCGCAGTATGTATCATATATAAGACTTTATATATAACACATTATGCTGTAGTTGTACTGTAAATAAATCGTTTTAGGCTAAACAAATAAATATTTTCATTGAATTAGTAAATTTATTTATAAATCAGGTTGACCTTCCTCCAGATCAACCTGATTTACTACCATTCTTGCGATAGTACTGTGATAGTAACTTTAGAACATCTTAATCGAAACCTTTGTAGTGTTTACGCGAAAATTCCATCAATTAAAATGTTCCGAGAATACAATAAATCAACAACTTTTCTTGGCACCTGTTATGTTATAATTAGTATTCTAACAATATTTTGAAGAATTAAATACTTTAACAAATTTAACAGAAAAAAAAACATTGTCTTAACTTACACAGTTCAGGTAATTTGAATACATCACGAGGAAAGCACTTATTGATATGAATAATCATTTTTTTTTTACAAAAACAAAATCACTTTCAAAATTTACCCAGTGCGTCTCACTACAGATCCGTTAAACTCATACAGGGCTTGTCTTAAATGTACTAATATGTCGACTTCCGGTAAATCTTCGGAACACAAGGTTAAATGTTATTCAAAATTAAATGGGACACACTTGCGATAATTCCCTTTCCAAAAAAATAAAAATCCTCATCAAAAATCAGTTCGTAAATGTCAAAGTTCTGAGGAAACAATCGTAAAAAAACATAAGCGAATGGAGATCCTCCTCCTTTATTGAAAATTATTAAAGTAGCTTATCTAAAAAAGAAAAAGAATTTGGAAGGAAGGGAAAAGATTTAATTGTTTGTTTGTTCCGGATAAACTCACCACCACCACCACCACCAAAACCACTGGACAGATTTTGAAAACTGTCATCATTATCATCATTATCTTATAAAAAGAACTTCAGTCAGCGCAAGGTTACTAAAATCTTTTGAAAATAATGGAAAAATTTGGCTCTGTTAGGAATCAAACTCAGAGCTCGTGGCGTAAGTAAACAATACTCTTACTGCGACGTACAATGTTTACACTAGCTGTGACAGTTATCATCAACATTAGCTTGAAGAAGCTTGATGTAGTCTTCCACCATGGACCCCACGCCGCCCTCATACGGCGGGCTTCCGAATAAGTATGTTGGTACACGGCGTCCTAGATTAATAGAATACTAAACTAAGGCGATATTTAGAATACTCTAAACGGTAAGCACATACACGGAAATAAATAAAGCGACAGAGGTGTGCCAGGATCGTGGCAAATTAATAACCGTAATCTGTGCCTACCCGAAGCGTAACGCGCGTTAATGCCTGTTTATTAGCTTATTTTTTATCTGCATGTATTTTATTGTTCGAAGGTATGTGAGAGTCGTGTAACACTGTAACTGAACACATTATGTGGGTGGTCTCGTCTCATTGTTATTCGTATTTACGGGCCGAGGAGAAAATATTTCTTTTATATATTGTCGTATAAAATTGGTTCTTAAAAAACTATAATCGCTAATACGATAAACGCTGAGATGCTACTAATCGTGATCGAGAATAATGATAATCTATAAAGCCGAGATAGCAAACAAAAAAAGGAAACTGATAGAATTGAAATTAAATAATAGTTTTGCAAAGAAAAATACGGATATCAAAGACCACAGATCCCTTCAGTGAAAATGTAACTTACCTGTTTAGGCGCTAAAAGGTTTTTAATTTTGAAGAAATTATTACGTTAGTACAAACTATTCGAATTGCCTCAAGTCACAAATTGACATTGTTCACATTTCAACCATGTATTTACAACAGTAACTAACATCATTTTGTGAAAGAAATTACAGGGGGTATTTTAGAACTCAAAACAACGCTTTTCAAAATTTTGTCTGTTTGTCTGTAAGTTTGTGTGCGCTACTCTCAGAAACGGATTAACCTATTTTAATGCGGTTCTTACCGATGTATTGTAAGTACGTGTTTGTTTCATCTAAATCAGCGCATAAATAAAAAAGTAATATCAATTTAAAGCGTTACGTTAAATATTTCTTCAAAAAATGCTATAAAATGACTGTTTTGTTGACTGGGATGTAATTTAAATTTACTATTCTATAAATCTGATGATGGAAACATAATACAAAGTTAGACATTTTGATGTGCCAATGTAACTTGACCTTTAATCTATATTGTCTAATGGTCTGATCATGGTTCTACTTAGGTTGGTCGTTTCGGTTGAAGGGATTTCGTGCTTATCACAAAGGGGGCGAATAAAGTTGCTTTTAAAATTTTTAATTTGCTTCCTTTGTTAGGTCGCTAGATGGCATAAAGTAATAAAAAATAGGATTTCGTAAATTTAAAAGTATTATTCACAACTGTTATTATTTTCAAAATGTGTTCTTTTTTACTCCTCAAAAATAATAAAGTATCCTTGGATAATCTTAATCTTTTGTGGAGTCTGTGACATATTGCGTAAAAAAAATCTCGTCTCACTAAAAGTATGTGGCGATTTAAGTAAAATTTGATTAGTTATTTAATCAACTGTATAATAATGCAACATATGAACCATCACTTAGATCTAAAAGGTCAAATATCCAGTCCATATCTTTTAAGGGTGTCCTAAGATTTTGGGTGACATTTTGGCAGTGATTAAACTGAAACTTAAATTTTACTTAAATTTCTTTACGGGCTCCTCAAATCTGTTAGTCGATGGCAAAAATGGGCGTAATTCATGATAACTGTCTCTTTTTTGTTATGCACTTTGTAAGGTTTTGTTTGCGTTTTTTTTTCTGGCAATATAATGCATGTATAGTATATTCAGTTCTTTTTTAAATTATTATTACCTAACCTAAATAAATTAACTTTAATTACTTTTTCTTTCTTCGTAATCCCTACTAATATTATATGGTACGCTCTTACGCCTAAATAATTAAACCGATTTTGAGGAAATTTGGTAAAACGATAGATTTGACTTTAGGAAAGAAAATATGCTACATTATATTGTAAAAAAAAGGGTTAAAGGCGAAAAGGGGGAGGGTTTGTAAAACCTACTTAACCGATCATCATTAAACTTTGTACACATATTCTTTAAGTTATTGGGAAGGATATAGGATAGTATTTATTACAAAAAAAATTACGGAGTATAAAAAACCGTTATATTATAAATGCGAATGTTTGGATGGACGTTTTTCACCAGGTAACTCCACACCAGCTCAACAGATGTGGACGAAATTTGGCACAGAGATAGATTATAGTCTGGAACATCACTTAGTCTTTTCCGGGAAAAATGTACGGTTTCCGCGGAACGTTTTTCACACAGATATACGTATGTGTTTACATATAGATACATCAACATTGAATTCCATTTTTTTAATAGAATAAGGAAGGCAAACGAGCAGCGGGTCAGGAGGCAAATTACACGACTTTTTGACATCAATTATAAAGTTTTTGTCTGTCTGTGACCGATCTTAACGAAGATTAGTATGTATATAACAAGAACACGTTTTCGCTCCAATCAAAGGCTGTATAAAACATGCCTGTCTGTCCGTCTGCTGTATGTGCCATTATAAATAAGAAGATGTTGATGAAAATTGGTATATATTAAGATCCCATGATTGCGCAAATAATAAGCAACATAAAATATCTGTATGACTGTCTGCTGTATAACTTAACAACAGCTTAAATTATCTTAGTGATTTGTATATATTGTAAATTGGATAGTGTAATATATATAGGTAAGTGTAGATTGGTACATGGAAGAACATGTGATTTCGCAAATAAGAGTCGATATAAAATATAAGTAAACCTCATGACAAAGAAATAAATTTTAAAAACATCATTTAGAATTTTCTTAATAGCGATCTTTAGTATGCGTGCGAAGCCGCTTGCTACATCCAATATGTAATATGTGCGACCAACAGAACATGATAGAGAAGTATGAGTAACCTCGAATCCTTTTATGAGTCCGATCAAGCTTTTGCAAGTACTTGATTAGGCAAATAAAAGTATTTACAGAAAATTGTTTCAAAGGTATTGACCTCTCTGCTGAAACATCGTCGAACTACAACAATAATTATTTACATGTTCGTTATTTGTTCAATTTTAAAGGTACATACTGTTCACAAATTATTCTATTAATAATTCAATATTTCGTGCAAGTCACAGCTAGCTCTAGGTTCAACCTGCAAACTTGCTATGATTTCGCTATGATTCCCATTGATTAATTTAATTCACAATTACATGAACAATAAATTAAAAATAAATACAAAATGTTACCAATAAAACTTAAATACAAAATACAAATTTTCAAGACTTTAAAATTTATGACAGTTCAAGTTACTTTAACGCAGTTATCAACAAGCGACGGCGAGTTTGGTGACACGGATAGAACATTATACATAATTACGTTATACATATTTATATATATATTAGTCCATTACAGCATTGATGACGACGAGTAATGATGTTTTAGTAAATCTTGGATACTTTTAGTTACCACGTCCGACTTCTTAAACAGCTGGACAAGATAAATAAAAGTACCTTGAATACTAATAATTTCTTCTTCAATAATCACGCCCAACATTGGAAAAGCTATTTTCAACAATATTTGCTTATTTATGTATTTAAATAATTCTATCTTCTCCAAGAAGTATTCACTTAGTGTCCCTAAAGCACTTTAATCTGTGTCTTAGCAAATGGACAAGCTATGACAACAAATTGAACTGCTTCATGGACACCCAGCCAGCGAAGGACGAACCAGCAGTCAGTCACTGTTGTAATAGCTCAGTCACTAGTTGTAATAGCCAGCTGACGCTATAAATATATGTACAATTTTGCAATGTACAGTTTGGCTCTCAAAGTTATGGTAAATTAAAATTTGATTTAATTAAAAACCAAATGCTTATGAGATATTTGATGTTAGAACGGCTGTACATCACATTATCTAAAAATTGAAATTATTCTTATTTTATTTACTGAACTAAAAAATAGAGACTATTCAATTTAATACAAGGAATGTAAAATAATTTGATCTAGTTGCGACATCTAATGATTAATTACAATCTAATGATTTAGTGTGACGATATAATAGTAGCCAATTTCACCCCACAATATGAGGGATTAAAGTATTAAAATTGCCGTTTGTACTGAAAAATTGAAACATTTTTTCAGAGGTAAAATACATTTATTAAATTAAAGTATTTACCCTCATTATCTAAACACCTCTGCTATCTCACTGGAAGGTTATTATTGCTTTTACAGTAGAACTCTGGGGACCTGGACTCAACAAACTGGGTGAAGGCATTTTGTATTGATTCTTGGGAAGAAAATTTTTAACCATGTTAAAAATTGCCCAAAACGCGAAAAAAGTGACAATCGGTTGAGGCAAGATTCGACGAGTACGAATGATGTCAGAGGATTAGTAACTGTAGGAAGTGTAGTGTTAAAACGGTTGTTTGAGCAGTGTGAGGTATTGCGTTTGCATGGGGCAATTGTAGTGAACATCGGTTGACGAGTCGGGGTTGTCTCACTGGGAGTTTCGCCATCATTGTTCAAAATTTTATTGTACAAAATCTCTTCATTTCTGTACCGATTTAACAAGATCAGATCAGTCAAATTATGGGGCACCCATTTTTTCTTATTTATTTTACCGGTTTGATGCAAATGGATTAATATTGTAGGTATGCTAACATCAAACTATGCCGCTAATACCTTAGTAGTTTTATATGCAACGGCTTCTACTATCGCATTCAATTCATCGTTATTTAAATCAGTGGGTGATTTTTCTCGGGGCTCATTTATAATGTGAAGTTTCCACGACAAAAGCGATTAAACCAACACGGTGCATTCATTAGCCGTATCCTCTCCAAATACAGCATTGATATTATGAGCTATTTTTGTTGCGTTAGTTCCACACGGGAACACGTATTCGATAATCTTTTAACGTTTTTAACAAAAACAAAACCGACTTCAAATTTGTGTAATTCTTCCTTTTTTAGGGATAAGAAATAGAAAAAAGTTACCTATTGGTTGCTTCAAAGTCAGTTGACATGATAATGTTGACTTGACTATAACAAGTTTTTGACACATCTATACATATAATAAAAACGTAACTGATCGGCGTCTGTACATGGAAAATACGAGTAAATTAGCAAAACTATTACAGGGAGTATTTATCAATGCTATAGAACTCAAAAGAACGATTTTTAGAAAAACAGCTTAACCGATTTGGATGCGGTTTTCACCACTGTGTTGTAATTACCTTCAATCTTGGGAGTTAGTGTTTGTTTCATAAATTATCATAATTTAAAGCGTTACGTTAAATATTTCTTCAAAAGAATGCTATAAAATGGCTGTTTAGTTGATTGGGATGAAATTTAAGTTTACTATATATGATATTCTATAGAATGATGACGGTTGAAACATAATACAAAGTTAAAAATAGACATTTTGAAATTGCCAACGTAACTTGACCTTTAATCTAGATTGTCTAATGGTTCTACTTAGGTTGGTCGTTTCGGTTGACGGGATTTCATGCTTATCAAAAAGCGGGAGAAAAAACTTGCTTTTAAAATTTTTACTTTGCTTGCTTTGTTAGGTCGCTAGATGGCAAAAAATAGTTAAAAATAGAGTTTGGTAAATTTAAAAATTAATATCACAACTGTCATCAGGATTTTCAAAACGTGTTGTTTTCTACTGCTCAAAAATAATTAAGTATCCTTGGATAATCTTAATTTTTAAAGAAGTCACGCACCATCTAGTTTTATTTATAAGTCATATAAGCCAAGCTATGTCTCATTAAAAGCTCACTGAACTTGACTTAAATCTATCAATATCTCAATTTTCGGTTTATCTTCTGAACCCAAGGTTTAATGGACTGTCATGCTTGCATGAATGTTCGCTTTCCTACAAATAACATTTAGAAATAGGTATATTAATGTCCAAATTCTGATGTGTCAAATACTTTTTATTATTATTATTACTTTAACGGAAGGTGGCAAGCGGTCACTTAAGTGGCAGCTACCCATAGACATCTGCAACAAGCTTTTTCGAGTTGCAGGTGTGTTGCTACCTTTAATAGACAGAAGAGAGGATAAAGCGGAAAATTGACATTTTCTTCTCCTATCCATTCCAGTCAAATCCCCTTTCCCGTCCCACCATTTCGTTTAAAAAAAATTGAGAAGGGGAAGAGGACTAAAATTAGGTTTACAGCCTTTTTACTCGTTTACAGGTCTTAGGACGAAATGTAGAGTACTTCTACTTTACGCCTGTCTTCTGTGTGTTAGCAATCGTTTAAATTACGCGGGGAAAATATTCTGAACTGTCTATGGAACGAGTTTGAAAAATGAAAATCGAGATGGCGCCACGGGCGGGGAAGAGCGGGGAAACTGACAAGAGGAGCGGCATTGGGATTACGAGAAAAATTAGCTAGACCGATTTACCGTGTAAGTTGTATTTTAATATCGTTATATTTGTGGAGTACCTTAGTTATTACATTTATGTTAACAAATATACGTCATCTAATATGTTTTGTCGTGGTATTTCACCGGTTGAGCGGGTTATTCGTGTTACAGATGTTGTTACGGACTATACCACTGTTCAACATAAAAAATAGCAGCAAATTGAGTACCTCCTTCTCATTTTCGGGTCAGGATTAATATTAGAATTTTTGAAGTACTATCAATTCATCACATTCACATGATCTATAACTGTCATATAAAAATAAAATACTTTATATGCTTCGATGGAAAAAAGACATGTTCTGCTACATCAATAATTATTTGTAGATTTATGAGTACTAAAATCACTCGATATTCGATATCAAATTGTGTTTCTTTTTTATCTGGTCCTGTCAGTCGGGCAAATCAAAAGATAAACTTAATTAAATAACGCTTTTAAACCATGTTATTAATGTTGTTATAGCATTCAGTGACTCATCTTTGCAAAAAGCTTACAAATATTTGTATTGTTAATTAATATAATTGAAAAAATAATGAATATTGCATTAGAATTAATTAAATTTATGAAGAATTTAGTACAGAACGTAAATTAACCTGAAGTGTCTCTTAACAATTACAATAATTTAACAATTATAATAATTGAATTGAATGTTGAAAACACGAAAATATATGAATCTTTAAAACATAGTTAATCACGTATTATCTCTCCCAAGAGATCTTGGCCCCTTCAAGCTTAATCTTTACATTAACGAAATTTTATAGTAAATAGTCTAGTATACTTTTCGCAGATACTAAGTTAATCAGTTAAACAAAAACTTTGAATATAAAGTAATAAGAAGTACAGGAGGTCACAAACCTCCCGTTTGTATGCACAAACGCGTGATAAATATCACCATCCTTTTGGGTCAGTCAGCTAATCACAATAAAAAACATAAATTTAATGAATATGTTCTCTTAAATCAAGTATTCATCGGTGGTGACATACATCATTTGTTTTATACGGAAATATTATTTTAATGTTTTTCTTCTTTTAATGTGTAATTTTTAATATTACTAGAGATATTATAACCTATCATAAAATTGGGACCTACTAAATGTTTTATCTAAAAAGTGAATCATAAATATGAACACAGTATAAATATTTCATATTTTATATTTATGCTAGAGATATTACCAGCGGCTTCGCACGCGTTCAAAAGATCGCTATTAGGAAAAAACAAAATGTTTTTAATTATCTTTATTTCATCATTAGCCTTACCAATATTTTATATGGTCTCATTTGTTTGTTTTGTCTCATTAAGTTATGCATTAATTGTATTAACTTTACTAACCTCCCTATTTTTATTAACGTTTTTGACGTTTTTAAGTTATAATCGGACATACAGACAAACAATCAGAAATAAATTTTATATGGCCTACTGTTTGCATAATCCCGTGTTGTATATACGTACCTACTGTATAGCAATTTTCGTTATGATCGGTTAAACCAGACAATCCTACCAATATTTTACATAACCTATGTCATACCTCATTTGCGTAAACGCGTGTTTCTGCTCTGTACCAATTTTCAAAAAAAAAAAACGGTAAAGCTATTTTAAAAATCGTAACGTAGAGATAGACATTTAAAAAAATGTTAGATCTGATCTGGTCAGTGAGGCATAAAATGAATATTTATCAAAAATATTGCAAAAAAACTGACAATAGATGAATTAAATTATATAACTTTAGATTCAAGAATTCATTTCAATCATCATAGATCATATCGTAAAACTTAAAAACTAGTTGTTTTATTCAGTTCCTCCTTAAATTTTGTATTTCTCGTATCATCGCAGTGAATTAAAGTTTGCAAGTAAAGTTCAGAGTACCTCAGTACGAGGTAGCGTAGTTTTCAAAAGCGTTAGAAAGTACAAATGATACAATTCCTGATCAGAAAATTAGTGAAACGAAACATAATAAACGATTTCCATATACAAAAGGAAATATGCACGGATTTACATACATACATCGATGTCTTTTTCTTACATACAAAAGAATAATATCATACATAACACATCTCAAACAATATTTTTTAGAATCCTATCTTTCAATACGTATACGTAAGTACAATACGTTTTAGGATTCAACGTTTAACTCAGAATACCTTAGGATTACCTTAACATTTTTGTTTGTACTGTCACAAACATTTCCAAGTAATATTGACATATGTTTTGATATGCGCCTAAAAAAACCATTGAAGGTATTTTATATTCAATCTAGAGTACCGTATAGTTTTCAATCAAGGCTCTATTAAAGATATTTTCATAAAGCGATTAAATTAAAGGTAAAGTAAAGCCACTTGGGCTTTATTTTACCTTCAATAAAGGAATAGATATAATTATTTTCACATTAGATTATGTCTATATTTTTTTTATACAAAACTTTAAAAAGTCTTTAAGATTATATAGAAAACAACATTAATTATAAATTATAAATTTGGAATTCACTACTGTTTCTACTTATCTACGTTATTGAAAATAACTTTAAAACAAGTATTTTATGTTACATGTGTTAGTAAAATAAATGGTCTGTCCGTTATTGGAACCTTACCTCTTCTTGGATCCGAAAAAGAAGAATACGTCGTGAATAAGAATTTCTGCGGTTGTATTTAACAGCAAGTACAAACTAAGCGATTTAAAGCGCGCGTTTTTGGAACCATCGTGTTCCATACAATTGTATACATTCGTACACATGTAGGTAAACGCGCGCTTCTCAACTCAGACGCGCGTGTACGCATGTATGGGACGAGGTGGTTCTTTGAAGTGTGTGACCAAAGTGTGCACTTTATAACGCCTAGAGTGTACCGGCTGGAGATGTAATTTATTCATAAACGTCAACAAAATAATTATTTTTTAACCAATTCTCGTATGATACACGTTCATTGTCAATTTAGCAAGACAAAAACTAATTGGTCATCCTCTGCTCATCTTAGTTCGTGGTTTCCCACTTATTCCTTTTTCCAACGCCGGCCACCATGTTGTTTCCCAGTTGAAATGTTGGTTGCCTCGAATTCTCTGATATAACGAGCTTAGCTGGGCTAGTAACATAGCTCCTTAATTTGCTCAACTCGCTACATTAGAGATCTCGCGGTAACAAAATATCTGTTGTATAACTCCCTGGTGTTTATTCACTATAATAAAATTAACAATATTGTCACAATTTCTATATTATCTCTCTGCCCTTTTCCCACTTGCGTCGGGTCGGCGCAGTTTGTACTACTCTTCCATATGTATATCCTGGACTCTACTGTAGTCACAATTTTTATATAGTGACAGAAAAAAACAATAAAATTTAAAAAAAATGCCATACTTTTCTGTAAAAGTAAAGTTTGTAAATATACACGGGAATATTTGAAACGGGATATAAGTACTCCTGCAAAGCCTGTAGCCATTAATTTATAATGCAACCTATCGCAACTTTTATGCACATAAAAATATGCCAAAAATAACTAAAAAGCCTCTTTGCTAAAAATTTGTTTTAACAGTATATTGTACATACTTAGCAGATTCATATAATTTACCGGTACTGTTTTAATTAAGAATTAAAAAATACAGTTATAAATACAGAATCCGCAATTACAAATCAGCTATACAAATATAATAAATTTAAGTAAACGTACAATAAAACAATATCAAGCTTGATAGGAAATCAACAGTAATATGAAGATTTACATTCATTTCTTACATCTTATACATATGTTACTTTTATATATATATATATA
>DWLR01000871.1:0-21419 GCA_018246295.1 Papilio alexanor hazarajatica | reverse complement strand
AATGCTCTAGAAGCTTCTACATTGTTCTAGCAATCGATCGAAAAAAGTGGCGGGTTTATTAGTTGCCAACCTAATATCAGTTTTCAATTCAATGGTTCCTTTTATTTTTATGGACAATTACAATTCACCTGCACACGACAGTGCTTACGTTACGAGAAATTGTACTAACCACTAAATTCTTGTATGTTCGTTACATATGTACCAACAATATGTACACTCGCATGCGTAAGCGTTTCCTGAAACATGAACACAAACGTGTCCGGACTGTTGCTAAAGTATATACGAGTGTGGCAGAGCATTGTATAAATGGAAAAGTTTTATCAGGAATACGTCAACCTATTAGAAAGCGAAGAAGAAGAACCTGGCCACATTTTAAAACAGTAATTTAAATTACATTAGAACCTGGATTCTCTATGGAGCCCTTAGGTTTAGCTAAAAAGTTTTAGGGTACCACCTAAAGAGTTTTAAGGTACCTGAGATCCTTCAGTGCAGTGCACAAACAGTGATAAATCAGTCATAAAAAGATAGGACATTGCTGAAAGAAAATATGTTTAATATATGAACGATTTCATAAAGTATTAATTGTGTATGTATAGAATACATCAAGTACTGTATAACTTATTTCAAATCACGACAAAACGAATTTTCATTCACGCCAGAAGCAGGTTGAAAAGAAAAGATTTGTTTTTCCTCTGCGTTATTAAGTCACTTGGCAGAAACTTCGCTGAAAGGAATTCGAAAACAATTCCAAAGTTGGTTTTCTCACTTTAGGTTAATATATATTTATCTATTCTCTTGTATATTTCTTGAGGCAATTTAAAGCGAAACATTATTGTGTTTTTTTTGTCATAGTGGCAGTCGATTAAATATTATCATAGTTGGTGTTTAACGTTACTTTTTGTAAACTAAAAGTGACTAAAATAAAGCCTGAAAATATTTACGGTAAAAAGCGCCCCAAATTCTGTTATTTTCCAAAGTAAAAAACTATTGAATCATAAAAGTATGGGGCAGAGTGTGATATGAGATTACAATGTGTAAATACTGTAACTTAATAATCTTTTAACAAATTTTAACTTCTTAGGTCTTTTAACAAAACCGACTTCAATTTTGTAGAATTCTTTCCTTTTTTAGGGATAAGAAATAGAAAAAGGATCTTTTACAATGTCGGTTGCCATGGTAGAGTTGTCAATAACAACGTATTGACACATTATCTGTTATCGAAATTAATATACGCGGAATCAAATTACAAAAGTATTTAGCTAGGGAAATAAAAAACGAACGTGCCGAACGAAGTTTTATTTATAATCAATTATTTATAGTCACGCTACGTCTCCTTACAAATCCATTAAATCCAAAGAGGGTACCAACCTTACCAACATATCAATTTTCGGTATATCTTCGGAACCCAAGGTTCAAAGACATTAAAAATTTAATGGAATCCAATTGCGAATGTTCCCTTTTCGACAGAAGATATTTTTTTTGAATCACAAATGACGAAGTTCTACGGTAACAAACAAAAAAAAAAATACAATTCGGTTAATCGAGAATTCGGTTAAGAGAAAAAAAGGAGGTTCTTTTTTTAAGTCGGCAAAAATGATTTTTTTTTAGATCGCGAGAGTATAATCGGTAGGTATCATCATCCTTCAAATATAATTACAAAGTTTAATTTACCAACTTAAAAACTAAGTATATATTTTTGGGTTGCGAGCATTTATGAACGAACACACAGGACACGTGGTTCTTTTATGCGGATTAAATTATCTTTAGAAGACGAAAAAAAAAACAAAATTTGAAAAGACTACAACAATAACATTATGTAAATTGTAGTAAAATGAACTAGTTTATTTCTTAGAAATCTCAAACTCATCTTGATCATACAAAGCTTCCAAATTTTGTAAACAAACAAGTCACTATAGAAGGCAGCCATTAAAATGTTTCATATTTTCCTCGGTTATGTTGTAATTTTGTAGAAATTGTGAAATAACAGAGCGAGCCGACAGGTGAAATATCTTATAGAAGACAGGTGTAAAGTAGACATTTTCTGCGTTTCGTTTGATGAGTGAGATGACGGAGGCCCAATTCTAGTCCTCCTACCCTTCCTACCCTTTTCATATAAGGAAAGGATGAGGAGGGGGAGTGGATTTGACGGAGACAGGAAAAGGGAATATCGTTTTTCTGTTTATCCCTTCCTCTGTCCATTAAAGGTAGGCAACGCATCTGCAACTCATTAGGTTGTTGCAGATGCTTATGGGTAATGGTCATTGTCATGTCCCTTGCCATCTTCTTCCATAAATAAGTAAATGAGTTATTTTATATGGATAACTAATGTGGGAAATTTATGTATTTAGGATAATGCGGGAAAAGTTGTTTATCGCGAAAATTTTGGAATTTACCTATTTTAGCGTAAAAGTTGAGCTGTAGGTACGCTTTGTTCATAATACTAAGGTCTTGATTTGGAAAAACGCATACTTCTTTTTAGAGAGGCTTTGATGTTAAATAAAAAATATCAAAGCAATATTCTCTTTTTATTGCAAGTTAACCTAGCGCTTCCCGGTAACTCAACCTGGCGTTATTTGCGGATGCGTCCTTTGATGCTAAAGTAAAAACTTTTTAATGAAAGTTATTATCAAATATTGATAATAAACAACATGTAGTCACTTGAGATTATTGCTGTAACTTGGAATATACTTGGCTTCGGAAAATTATGAAAACAAAATGAATATCTTAACAACAAAATTATTATTTACAATTTTTAATCATCGTTTTCCTTCGCCAAGAAATTAATTACAAATGAAGTTGGTATAGTATGGCTATAAATGTATATTTTATAATTATTCATTATTATTATAACAAGAATTTGGTTTGGTTCGAGCAGTGTTGAAGTTTTAAGCGACCTCTTGTAATAAAGATCGCTAGGGGTACGGCTTTACTTCCCCATTTCTTACCATTCTACGTTCCAATAAACTGCCACTGCTGCTCGTGTGTTGTTTGTTGTGTTAGGTACATTTCGATTCCCTGGATATGTATATTAAAAACCATTGATGTTTTACCTTTACTGTAATATTTTATGTTTTCTTATAGAAAACTAAACTCGTAAAGAAGGGCGAATGCTTATCCGAGGTCTCATAACGTAACAGATTGTGACAGTATAAAATATTTAATAGTAACCGGTGTCCGTCCTTAGCAAACATAAATGCAACTTTAAAAAATTCTAGAAAACAAAATAACGAGCGTCATTTTTGTATAAAAATAAGATATTTGAAGATAAGCTAATGTTTTATGGATTTTTGTAGTTCCAAGTAGAAGGTGCAAAACAATGAAATATTTCATTTTAAATCATTCATTTTCAGTTTAAATCCTAATTTTAAGAATAATAAAACTTGAACGGTTGTGAAAACAAAAATTGCTATTTCTCTTAAGATAAAAAATACAAGGACTAGTTATGTTCTTTTGAAGCGTTACAGACATGATTCTATAACAGAAATAACTTCGTAAACTAACTTCTTTTTGTACTTGAACCGAAAGACTTTCTATATTTTTGCATCACCGTTTCCGGTCCGTAAATGTCTAGTGTTGGACGTAGGCCTATGTCCATTCGATGTCATCATGTATTTTTTAATGTTGTAAATAGAATATTTTATTTTTTATTATTTGATGTGAAATAAATATCGATAAAGTGTGATTGCTATAAGCTTCATTAAAAACATTTCAACATTTCAAACTTGAAAAAAACATTTACTGGTTGGTAATGACATTCAGAAAATAGTTTGTCTCTTCAAGGGGATAAAGTTACAATATGAAAACGAACAAACGGTTTGAGCAACAGTAAACTAAATCGAAAAAGAATTCACAGTACTATTGAGTAATGGGCTCTCATTTTCTCGTACTATAAATTATATGTAAAACTGTATTGACCTTGAAGGCATTTAAATATTATATTTTAATCAAGTAACTAGGAAAATGTTGTTGGCTAAGTTTCAAAAGCAAAAGTAAAAATTAATCGAAGTACTGAGTTTTAACTTATATAATCAGATAAATGCCATCTCTTTTTTCTGTATCGATAGATGAAAATTTTAAAACATAAAACATAACAATCATGCCCATAACCTAGTGGGGTATGCAGAGAGTACAAATTTCCTGTTGGCGTGATCCTGGAATACCTCTATCGCCTTTTCTACATACATACATACATTTATACATTTACAGATACATTCTCGTCGGCTACGGGTTATGAATACTTCAGACATAAGAAATAAAATCATTTGGCACTATATTTAGAGTGCCAATGTTTTTAAAATAATCTTTATATATTAAAAAAAAACCTACAGTTTACATAATTTTATTTATGTTTCCCATTACAAACTATTAAACCCAAATTTGTCAAACAGCAGCGAACAAAAGCAAAGTTTGAGTAACAAAATTAAATGGAATCCACTGGCGAATGTCCTATTTCCATCATTTTTATATCGGTTTGTGAATGGAATTCTGAAGTAACAAACATAAAAAATACATCTCCTTTTCTAAATCGGTTAGAAAGAACTCATGTTTCCCAAAGAATTTTTTATCTATTGCCACACGAAACTATCACACAAAAACGTTGCAGTATACAAAAGAAAACGTACAACGTGCGTTTGCTATTTCGTTATCGACTTCGGATTACTATACTTTTTGTATTCGGAAATAAGTTGGTATTGCGGATATTTTACAACCACAAAAACTCGGCGGATCAGTACTAGCTCCATATAAACACAAGAGGTAGGAAAGTTGTAGTAATAAATTTAAGATCGCTGTTCCCCTGATACTTGTTTAATTTGTGCACGTCTTCTTCACACATTAAACAGTCTATCAATGTAAATAAATCAATCATGAGAATCGCATTAGTGTTGGTAAAGTAATGTATAAACGAAAATATTCAACGAAAACATTTATTGTATTCCATTGGGTATTTATTAGAATTGTGAAAATACAAAATATGTAACGAAATGTAGCACGATTAAAAGTTTTTATCCATGTGTATTTCTTTTCCTTCTTTTTCTTCTTTCCTTTCTTGTATTTGTTTTAGAAATTAGGGAAATACATGAGGGATACCAACTATACTTATATAGAGACTTTGGGCAAAGGATTTCTGGTAAAGAGTTAAAACATTTCCTTCCAAATTTTTGGAAATCGAAAGACTTTTCTTGCATAATTTCAAACTTTACGTGAAATTGCTACTCATAAACATATTAGGGAACCGACTTAACATAGACCATAGAATTTTTGTTACATCATAAAATGCTTATTTTTATTTTATTAACCCGTTATTGCTGCTTATTCGGTAAGGAAGAATGAATAAATTGATTTAATGCGAAAGGTTTTAATTAAGAATTTTCAGATTGATAATAACTTTATCAATTGTTATACGAATAATTATGTTAGCATACTCTAAGGTTATTCGAATGAATGTTATCATATATTTAAGTTAGCATTGTGGTTAGTATCAGTAGTAGTATCATTTAATTTGGGTTTGGGTTTCGAAACACGAATACTAATATCAAAGATTAAAATTTTGTTACATTTAAACCCAAGTACTAGTAGGAAGGTCAAGTAGGCCGTTGGTGTTGAGAGATTTATCTGATGTCTTTAGTATCGTGGGTAAAGTCAGTCAATCCTGTTTTTATATATCTTTTAGCATACTGTTGTATTGAAACAGTGATGAGAAATTATTTTTCTTTAACAATAAGATTTTAGCGCTAATTTCGGTCATTTAGACCGAAAGTAGCGCTAACTTCGTCCGGCGAGTCCATTAAGGAATCGTAAAGGAGGCTGGACCATTTGCTTTTTACTACCCTTTAAAGAAGCGAATACAGTTTTCCGATAATTTTAAAGATGTCCCACACTTATCACGCCCTCCTTGATTTTGTTAATTGTTCAATTTGATGAAGGAATTTTGCTAAAAGATTTTTTAAATCTTTTAGCAAAATTCCTGTTCTTAAACTCAACTTTTGTTGTATAATTTAATTTTTTACAAAATAAATGTTTACGTAGTAATTAGTAAGTGGTAATATTTTAAAATTAAATTGGTTTTAGAAACTAAATTTTCTAGTAATATTATTGAAACGTCTTCGTTGAAACCTGAATAATTTGTGTTTACGTCGCGACGGTTTCATTAAGACGCCCAATTATAATCAGGGTAATGATTGTAGTTTGGATGTGTTCTGTATTTAAATACCCTAGACTTTAGAGTAATACGGTCTACAACGTTATTGCTCTGCGGCATAGAGTAATAACTTTGTTTCTGTTTCTAGGGAAAGTAGGTTTATGTGAGATTGTACTGAATATCCACCTTCAAAGCCAGGTTTAAGGGCGATGAGTGGGAGCTCCAGATTCCCAGAAGGAAAATAATGATGCATCTCTTTTGATTAATTTCCTAGTTTTTGCTCACTGCTGTTCATAGTCATTCTTCCATCTATCTTGCTGTTTCTTGCTCCTTAATTGCCTTTTCTTCTCCATTTCATTTTCACACTCTGATGTGAGCTATTTATTACTTTTCCGCCTTTCGAAACTGTTTGAGTTGCCCAGGAGCAAGTACCTAATACTGGAATAGCGGAATCATATGGCCCATACATAAAAAAGATGGACTTAAATTGTACATTTTTGCAATAAACAAGACTATAAGAAAGCTTTTAGAGTACTTTAGTAGATATCATAAAAATGGCTGGGTTTATTCAGTGTTTTCATGAATATCTTAATACACTTATTTGTAAATTTGTAGTGTCTGTCTGTAATGTCAGTTTTTCTTAAACTTTGTGATAAGTATTACTTTTACGCCTCACTGACATTAATTCTACTATTTTTTAAAATTTTGGCTGACTGTGCGTCACGATTTTCCTTTAAACGGCTTCACCGATTTGAATGAAAATTGATATACAGTAAGAACAACGTGATTGCGTATATGATAGGCTATATAAAATGTCTGTTTTTCTCTCCGTCTACTACATATCCCGTTACAACTTAAGAACTACCTGAATGATCTTAATGAAAATAGGCATATAACAATCACACGTGACTAAGGTTATTACAGGGGTCGCGCGCCACGCTCCATAACGTGTCGAAAAAGTTGCTCCGCCACAAGGAAACAGTTAAAAAATTAAAGTGGTGGGAAAATTTTACAGAACAGTGACGTATTATTTATCAGAAGAAAGGGAAAAAATCAGCGAACAAAACAGTGTATAAAAGTTTTTTTTTTTTAAAAAAATTGGAAACATTGTGACGTAAAAACAAAAAAAATACTTCAAAAAAATAACGCCGAGTAAAAGCGATCGAAGACATAGTTTTTTTATACCCCAAACGACGAAGATCTAGGGCCTCGAGTGGTTTGTCGATTTTTACAAACTCTAAAAAACATTAAAAAACGACAAAAACAAAAACCGAGTGCTTGAGTGACGCGGCATATCTCGTTGGCTAGCCTACAAAAAACTGGCTAAGGTGATGACTTTGTTTTTAAAATCGGAATATTGGAACAAAAGTTATAAGTGGAGAAAAAAGTGTAAACAATTTCAAAAATTCGTAACTTTGAAAAGAAATCTTTAAGGTATTGTTTTCATTCTTAAATTAACAAATTTCTAATTCAATTCTAATTTATTTCTAATTCAAATTAATAAATTTCACTCTGAGACCGGAGCTGTTCCTTGCAATCGCAAATCGCTGCCTGGCCCTGGCGTGTTTCCCCGGGAGATGGAAAGAGGCAGCGGTTATAGTGCTCAGGAAACCCACCAAGGAGGACTACACGCACCCCAAAGCATATAGGCCAATAGGACTCTTACCCGTAATGGGCAAGATCTTCGAAAAAATGCTGGTGCGTCGGGCATACTGCACCAACGATCAGCCGACGCCAGTATGACTTTATGCCACAACGTGGAACCGAAGACTTCCTCTATGATATGATTCAGCACATTCGAGCCGAAGTCGAAAGAAGGAAGCTCGTTGTGCAAGTACAAGAAATATTGTAATTAAAAATTTAAATAAAGATAAAACCGTCTCTGGCCTCATTATGCTAGGGGGAATAACAGGGCGGCAAAAAAGCCGCCCAAAAAAAAAGTTATTACAGGTTAAATAACATAACTTTCTGCATTTATGCCCCGTTTTAATGTAACAACGGCTTGGGTGATTTTATTGATTTGTGTATAGGTTTTTGTAAATTGGTTTGATATATATCAATAAACAATTACATTGGTAATACGATATATATAGAACACGTGATTGCGTAAATGACTGGCCATGTAAAATATCGGTAAGCCTAATAGTAATAAAAAAAATTAAAACATTTCGGTATTTTCTTGATAATGTTCTTTTGAACGCGTGTGAAATAGCTGGAATCATCTATTATTATTATTTGAGTTTTCGCTATAAAAACAGAATTGGATTTTGTTATTCACCCAAAAAAATACACATCTTCTATAAATCCTATATGTTTTTCTAAGCTAGAAGTAAAAAAAAAACATGAAATATGAAAAAAATTTAATGAATTTCTAAGTAAATATAAGATAAATTGTTTTCTAGTAGACATCGGCAGCTAAAGTGCGGCGTGGGTTAATCCACAGAGAGCAGCGAAGTTCTTACTCTTTGTTTTCAATTCTTTCAGTTTATTTTGACCAATACTCAAAGGAGCATTTTTATGTATAAGTTCTATATTAAATCAAAAGCCACCAAAAGCAGTCGATGTGATGAACTTTGAGCACAACAGTAAATACCATATTCAGTTTGAATTTGTGCAACTGACTGTTTTATTGAACATGGATAATATTGTAAAATAAAGGGATAATGTGCAGAATGACGGAGAATGTCATGAAAGCAATCGTTAAGCGTATTTTATAGAAATGAAATTGACAAAAAATAGATGGAAATAAGCTTGAACATAACTATAGTAAGCTGACAAAACGATCGTTGTACTATATGGTTGATAATTTAATCTTTAAACTTTTTTTACAAAAACAAAATCCACTTCAAATTGGTATAATTTTTTCCTTTTTTAGGTATAAAAAAAGAAAAAGGTTCGTTTACAATATCGAGTAATGTTAAAAATAACAACTTTTTGACACATGTTATCGATTGTCTACATTAATATACACGGAATCAAATCTTAGTTTTATGTATAATCATTTATAGTCAAGCGTTTGACTATAAATGATTATACATAATCATTTATAGTCGGTTTAATGGATATGTAAAGAGACGTAGCATCTCATTGCCTTTAGTCCTGCCTTGTAGCTGTTGCCTGCGACTTCATTCGCGTGGAATTCAATGTTGAAGTATCTATATGTAAACATATACATATATTATGTGCGTGAAAAACGTTCCGCGGAAATCGAACATTTTTCCAGGATAAAAGCCTAGTGATGTTCCAGACTATAATCTATCTCTGTGCCAAATTTTGTCCAGATCTGTTCAGCTGGTGTGGATTTACCTAGTGACAAACGTTCATCCAAAAATTCGCATTTATAATATAATGTTTTTTTTACGCTCCGTATTTTTTTGTAATAAATAGTACCCTGTATCTTTCCCAATACCTTAAAGAATATGTGTATAAAGTTTAATGATGATCGGTTACGTAGGTTTTACGAACGCCCATTTTTTTCGCAATATAATTTAGCATATTTCCTTTCCTAAGGTCAAATCTATCGTTTTACCAAATTTCCTCAAAATGGGTTTAATGATTTAGGTGTAAAACCGTATTTATAATATTAGTAGGGATTACGAAGAAAGAAAAAGTAACTAACTTATACATTCAGTTCTTTTTTAAAATAAGTATTGCCTAACTTAAATAAATAAAAAATAAAGTAAATAACCATTTTTTTTTTCAGAAAAAAAAAACAAACCCAGAAACAACCTAACAAAGTGCATAACAAAAAAGAGACAGTTATCTTGAATAACACCCATTTTTGCCATAAACTAATAGATTTAAGGAGCCCGTAAAGAAATTTAAGTTACAGTTTACTCACTGCCATAATGTCACCTAAAATCTTAGGACGCTCTTAAAAGATATGAACTCGATATTTGACCTTTTAGAGCTAAGTGATGGTTCAGATGTAGCACTATTATACAGTTGATTAAATAACTAATCAAAGTTTACTTTACTTCACATACTTTTAGAGTGAGACGGGATTTTTTTAACCCAATATGTGACAGACTTCTTAAAAGATTAAGATTATCCAAGGGTACTTTATTAGTTTTGAGGAGTAAAAGAACACATTTTGAAAATCCTGATAACAGGTGTGTATATTAATTTTTAAATTTACCAAATCCTAGTTTTTATTTTATGCCATCTAGCGACCTAACGAAGCAACGTTTTAAAAATTTTAAAAGTTAATTTTTTCACCCGCTTGTAATAAACACGCAATCCCCGTACAACCGAGCGTCCAGCCTAAGTAGAACCATGATCAACCCATTTGATAATATAGATCAAGTCAAGTCGAAGGTCAAGTTACATTGGCAATTTAAAAATTTCTGTTTTTAACTTTGTATTATCTTTGAACCATCGTCATTTTATAGAATATCATATAGAGTAAACTAAAGTTTCATCCCAATCAACTAAATAGTCATTTTATAGCAATTTTTTTGAAGAAATGTTTAACGTAACGTTTTAAATTGATATAACTTTTTTATTCATGCACCGATTTAGATGAAATAAAAACTTAATCTAACGATTGAAGCTAATTACTGCACATTGGCGAAAACCGCATCCAAAATAGTTAACATAAAAAGGAAATCGGTTCATTAATGATAATCTCTTATTTTTTTAAGTCGGTCAAAAAGTAGAAAACAAGCGAACTCTAGTGAAGTAAAGTTTTTCAATTACAACTAGGTAACGTTGTTTTTAATCACAATAATTAAATCATAATTTGTGGTGAATTTGCTTAGGAAATTATGACAAATTGAAAAAAATATTATTGAAAACGTATTTAAAAATTATTGCATCATATTACCGTAATTTAAAATAAGTAAAGGTATAAATAATGTAATTACGTTTAAACATTCTTTACATATATAGATGGATACGTGGAACAAAAACGTGCTGATTTAGCAAGATACAAATATGTATTAAAATGGTTTTTTTACTAATAAATATTAAATACTTTATAAATTATTAACATTTGACACTAAAGTAAAATTCAAACAAATTTCAATTTACACAATGAAGACGAGCGACGGAATCTAATGGCGTGTTAATAATTTGACCATGTCTTTCGTCCTATTCAGCGGAAATCACTGTTGATTTATAGTCCAGAGATATTGCCAAGATGTCCTTTTGTAGTACTTAAATCAAATCATAGAAAAAAATTGTTACATGGGACTGCCTACTTCACTGAAAAAGGACAAGAAATTAAGTCTTATAATTTTCCGTTTCTTTTTTCAACTTTTTACCACGGTGACATTATCTTCATATTTTTTTAAATACACAAATTACTATCGCACTTTACTTAGTTTAAAAATGTGGTGAAAAATTCATATTGAATAGCTTCACACGTTAACTCGCTTTCTCATTATACACCACAGGCGTCAGGATTAACTGAGGATTAAAAATCTGATCACAAACATATTGGACAATGGAGCATTTAGAGATAGAACAGGATTCCATCGAAATTCGCTCAAAGAAGTTACGTTTGCGAAAATGACAAAGTTGACAATTAATTTCGGCTTTCGTCTTGAATCAAACGTACCTGTTTTGTAATATCGACGTAGTAACAGCATAAACATAGAGAATTTTAACAGGTACGTATGTGGACAAAACTCCTTAGATAAGAAATTGCTAATATAAGTCTTTGAATACTCAAAAATGAACGCACATTTAGTTTTTTTTTAATAATAAAAATAAACTTTATTTAAAGTAATTTCTATCTGTCCAGTGTTACAATTACTCCATTTATAAGCAATACATTAAGTAGTTGTGTACAAAAGGTTTTCACATTCTCGAACAAAAAAAAATAACGTGGAACGCATACGCAAACATTTTTTTTATGATGTCACGTATAAATGTTAATTTTCTATATGAGCGGTAGGAAATAAATTGCAATAGAAATTTCGTCAAAATGTTTTGCAAAAAATTAAATCAAAAAATTTTCCTATACCTATACTTAAATTTTATTATTCGTTGCTAGCTCTTTGACTATTTCATTATGATATCTTAACTCGACCGTAGCTTAAACGAAAGCACCTAAGAAAAATATTACTAAATTACAATAGATTTAAAATTAATCGTGAATTAGTAAATCTATTAGATTTTACATATCGAAAACAGTTTGCGAAAACTACGTCATTAGGCTACTGTCGAGACTTTTCGTAATTAAATTTCAGTAAGTGTAGAGTTGTATTGTTATCGGAAAATTATTATTGAACTACATATTTGCAAGCCCAAAACTGTTAAACATTAATTTAAATTTGAAAGACCACCAGATTAGTTATTATAACTCAGTTCTCTAATAATAATAAAACTGATAAGAAATTTTGAGAAATCTCTTCACTTGGGAAATAAAAATCATGATATAATGTAAGTATAAAAGGTAGTTGAGATTATCTTCTATTAAAATCAATTTATTTGTGAAATAATTACCAGCCAAAAATAGTTAATTGCTGGACTAAGGCCTGCACTGCTTTGCCTACTGTCGATTTGGTGAATCGGTGAATTGCAATAGATTGAAGAATATTGAGAACCTTAACCTGACGGTCCGATTGTCAGAATAATGTAATGTCAGATTTTCGTAGCTTGATTGTACTCGTAGAATGCCTGCCTAGCTGCCTAGCTAGAGGACTTCACGGTTATACGGTTTCAGTCCTTATGTGACCAAGGATTCATTCTTAATATAATCAGTGCAAGTTCTACAAAATGCACCCAGACTCCTGCAGGCGGATGATAAGGATTAAGAGTGTTGCTTTTATATTTTATATATGAAATATTTTAAAATAAATACATGATTCTTAACCGCGGTTAAACTAAAAGCTTCGAATGAATATTACAACGCAATTTAAATTGAAGTTGCGTCAACACAATTGTGTATTGTAATCCTCTTAAAAGCTGTTTAACCACTATTTTGGCAAATTGTAGCCAATTGTATTGAAATTTAATAATTTATAGGTAAAATCAACTGATGAGGCGAAATTTTGTTGTTTTATTATTATGTAACTTTATTACCTGTCAATAATTTGATGGACAAGTGAGTGCAATTAGTTGGAAAATTTACCAGTTTATTAAATTTAATTATAACTGTAATATTACGCTACAAATGTACACATGTGCATGTTGTGGCAAATATAGAAAAAATAAAAATAAATGTGGAAAATTACACTGTATAGAACTCTAGCATAGGTACTGTAACAAAAAAAAATACTCGGGACATTAGATATCCAAGACTAAAATAATGGAAATGATAAAATAGACAAAGACAAGTATCATAATCTATGTATAATATTTCATATTATAGAAAGAAATGCCTTGTGTTTCTTAATCCTACTACAATAATCACGAGAACGTTTGTTTGTGTATATTAATTTTTGTACATGTATTTTTAAATATTGTAAGCTTGAAACATAATCAACATCCGTCATCTAATTGAAAAACAATAGAGTGCCAGCCAACAAACAATGCTTAAACGCCTGCTCCTAAATTAAACAAACAATAGGCGCGTATTGAAACATATGGACAGGTTCCCACGACGCGTTTTTAACATAACAGCTATAGGAGACCAACTTTGTGTACAACTGACATGATTTTCGCGGATATATAAGTATGTTTGTATGCATGTGTGTACGAATGTAATCCGTTCCATTGTGACCTCCTCGATCCTAAATAGCTGGACCGATTTTGAAGAGTAAGGTGTTATTCGATTCGTATCCTTCCTATGAGTGTCATAAAGGTGCAGTCAGTCGGGATTATTGATTTTGTCCCATTAATTACTACTTACTTTTACCAGTTACAGTTGTAGCCTTTTGCTTTTTATAAAGCAAATAAAATAAATATATAATATATGTACACTTGGTATCACATATTCAACACTGAGCGTAAAACGCAACATTACTGGTGTAGAATGTTGCCAGGTCCAGAAAGTTGAAAGTAAGATTATTAAAAGAGAATGGCCTTTATTCACTTTCTAGACACATAGAACTGTTCATACATATATAATATAACGCGCATTGTTATGCGTAGATTCGTTTGATTTTATGGTTTATTTACATTTATATGTCTTAATCTTTTAATATACTTTCTTTAAAATTAAAGTTCTAAAAATAATATTTCAGAAACTGGGCATCTTACATACATCTACAATCAACGTCACTAACAACTAGTTTTTCATTTCGTTTTCTTGCAGTGATTCAAACCGCATACACTATGGGACTACAAGACTTCAGATTTTGTTAAATGTAAATGTTTTAATCCATTGAAAATTTTGCGATTTATACAGAGTAAGTTGGCTTACCTTGTTTAAATGATCTAGTGATCAAGTGATCTTCTTGTTAACAATAAAGAGAAAAGTTGTGTTGTAAACGTGTTGTTTGTTACTATTTTTTGTGATTGGTCAATAACTGTTTGCCATGAGTAGGATACAGTTACACCGGACTGAGGTGGCAGAGCGCAGAAGGCGCTGAGCCTAAATCTAAATCTCCCTAAGTGTAACAAAGCTCAAGATCTCCTTCGGGAGCCTTGGATCTTGCCATTAGTTTATTCTGGTAGCTAACACAAAAAAAAATTAGAGTAGGTATGTACCAGGACTTACCTTACACACTACTCTATTAAATCATTTTATAAAAAGAAAAACAGTACTTACTCGCTGATATAAACTGCCTGATTTCATTAGCTATTACTGTAAGTTGTTGGTAGTAACTGAGAGAATACTATCCAATTTGTTTAAATAATCAAAATATATGAGTATATTGTTTCAAACAACGGACTACCGGATCCTAAAAAAAATATTTTTTTAATCTGACAAAACAATTTGTTCGTCATCAACATTTCCACCTGAAGCTTTCCTGTGAACGGCGAACTCTCCAAAAAATTAAAAATGTTTGAACTTAATTTGCTCCCCTCTGTGTTTTTCAATAGCTCTGCCTGTAATTTTGATTTAGGAAAAACAAATCTCATTTCTTTTTTTACTTAATGGGTTGAAACAATGTAAATATATTAGGTATAAACGAGTAGTTTTGTGATTTCTAGTAATTATTTAGGTGATAATGTTTCACGAAAGTCTTAATAGTTTAGTTAGAGGTAGAGTGTTTCGACGACAGCCTTTATTGTTGCACTTCTCTTTTTCATTGCCCTGTGGTGGAGTCCGTAAAAACTCCTGTTGCACGAATGGCCCGCCCGAAAGGCGAAATACCACGACCTCACTGAAGACAGGCGTGAAGTAAAAGTTTTTTGCGTTACATCTGATGAGTGAGATGTCGAAGGTAAAATTCTAGTCATCTTCCCCTACCCGTCCTTTTCTAGTAAGGAAAGGATGAAAAGGGGAGGTGGATTCCTGAGGTGGGTTGGCGTCAGGTAAGCGGCCGGCTGTAAAAATTATAGCCAAAATCGATTACATTATGGACTAGAGTAGAGACCAGTACATATGGAAAAGTAGTACATACTGTGTCGACCCTACATAGATTGGAAAAGGGCAGGGAGAAGATTCTCTTTTCCATTGCGTAAGCCTCACCTTGTAGTAAATCTTGAAATTATTGCTGTAGTATTCTAGTAGCAGTAAGTACTGCTTACTCGTTTTTCGTCTTCTACTGTTAGCGGATTCAAGAGGGAGAAGGGGCAAAACCCCCCTCCAACCATCATAATTAATCCATGTTCAAATTTCAAAGTAAACGATGATAATTGTTATTCTAATAAAAAATTGCAACAATTACACTATCTCATTCCGATTTAAACTACGTGAACTATTGTGGTTTTTGGTTTTTACTTTGCTAAACCCTACCCTTAGGAGGGCCAAGTACTTGTGTGTACTTAGGTACAACGGTTTAGACTATCCAATCTGTAAAGTTGAGTAGCACATTTTCATACACGGAAGCTCAAGACGTAGGACTGGAATTAATGGTGTGTTAATAATTTGCACAAGTCTCTCATTCTATTCGTTGGATGTCACCTAAGATTCATGGCTTCACCATTTTGGCAAGATGCCTTTTGGCAGTGGTTGAATTGAAAACTTTATTACATTTTTAAGCATTACTTACATTAATTTAAGACATTATTAGTTAAACTCTTAAATTTAGGAATTAATGTTCGGATTTATTAAATTACTGAAGAATAAACCAAACGTAAAGAAGAAAGAGTTGACAAGAAATGTCTGATAATATATTCAATTTGAAAAAAGCATAAAATTCTAGAATATCTTCATGCAGATATGCAAACATTTTACGAATATGTATGCACGCGTCAGGAACAGGTACAAAGACCGTGTACAAATAGAACGTAGCAGCTTCATGTAGATGCAAATAATATTTACGTACTTTTTATATATTTATACAAAAGTAAAGAGTTTATTAATTATTCTAAATATAGCTGTAACGCCAATGTCCCGTTATATGCTGTCTTTTTATAATTTAAAAGTGTACAAACAAGAATACGAGTATTTGCTTATGATTTGTGTACTATTATTTTTTAATTGTCGAAACATTCGTGAGACATTTTAATATACTAATTACACATGATATACTAGTTACACAATATATAGATACTAGTTTCAGACCCGTCCGGGGTGGACTTCATAAGGGTGAGTGATAGTGAACTTGTTGGTACAGACACCAGAATACACGTGCATTCAACCATTATTTAATTAAGTAAATAATACTAATATTAAAAATATAGTAATGTCCGTTTTTGGGGTTCGGTATTTTCGCTTTCTTTAATGTACAGTCATTGTTCGATAATACAGTTCATGCGACAGTGATATTTAATTACATTTATAAATATTTTCTATTTTACATCAGTACACAAAATAAATTACATGAAATGATAACAAATACATTTTATTTTAGAATAATTATAACCGCAATTCTCTACGCCGACGAACAGCTTGCAAACAATAAGCCAGGAAACGTCAAAATCTAAATTCGGATCAATGAACTGCTATGATGCAGTTAGCGAAACTTGAACCTAACATTTATCCGATAACTGCTAAATTTTGGTAACTTGATTGGGTTAAATTGTATTTACCTATTGTATAATTTAATTTAATTGTCATAATAACCTGACATAGAAAGTTTAAACAAACGGTAAGTTTTCACACGTTTATTGATATCTATCCAGTTTGGAGTAAGAGAAAGGATTAAAATAAGATGTCAGTACCTTCAAGAGAAGATTGAATAAGCTAATGCTATACTAGTGCCATGTTTCACTTTGCTATTTTAAATCGATTGGAATCGTGCAAGCGTTAGTTTGACTAATTTAAAAAATCTGGAATGTCATTATATAAATCGAAATGTACTAAAAATAATATGCCAAAAAATAGAGTTCAAGTTTTTCACATTTGAATTCCGAATATAAAAAAAATCTAAATCAGGTAGGATTATGTTAGTGGGACGTGAAATAAACAGCAGCAGTTGCTATCTTTTTAACAGGAATTTATTAATATCGAATTTCTGCAAAGACTTATTAATTATAAATCGGAATAAATTATTTAATATTAATGGCAATTGCTTTAAGTGTATTGATTATATAAATAAAAAAAACTAATTTGGTTAGGTTACTTACGTAGGTAAGTTACGTTACTTTTACATTAAAAATAATTCAAGAATAATTATTTACCGTATAATGTTTTTCTTTTCTCCGGCGTGCCTACTTGCGCGCCTTCTCATTTATCTTGGGGCAGGCGCGTTCATTTCCGGTCCGGTCCGGTCCATTGAAAGATGCAAGCAACTTTTTTTTAACTTTTCCTCTCACGTTTCAATAAAACCAACTGCAAAAATGCTCCGCCGGGAAATGCGTTTCGCTTGAAGCTATTCAGCGGAATTGCTAAGTAGCCAACACGCCTTTAAATACAGTTTTTAGTACTGTTACCTATTTTTATGTTATTTGCTTATAGTTCAAGTATTTTACCGCAATATGCTGCAATAAATATATTAGACCAGAAAAACAAACACGACAGAGTCATTTATTGTACTTAGTTATTTGTCTTTCCACTTTCATTTTAAACAAACACAACATGATTTTATTGTATACATTAGGCTCCGTTTATGAATTGAGATGATAGTGAAGTACAGAAACTTCCATCACACACCTTACATAATTTGTATATCGTGATTTTCTTAGACTGACTATACCAGAACATCTGTTTGAACATCAGCTTGACCGGTGCAATCACCGGTAATCGATGATCATTGGATCTTACACAATGTGGGCATAAAGTAAGATAATTAATACTTTTGCGTGTTTTCAAATGTTTGAGGTCTTCCAACCCTCTTTTTGTCTTCTTTTCCTTTGGCTTCCATAAAGTCTAACCACGCGTTTGCACCTCGATTGGCTATTGCGGATGTGTACGGATTACGGTGCTTAGTAACTTGCTTATCTTTTTTATTTTATGTTACTTTCGCCTACTTCTATCTATCTATGTATGTAATGGAATCTTGGAACTCAAACTTCACCCACTTCAAGACATCAGATTGATTTGAAATTTTGTACACTTATCAAGGACCTACTATAATGTTATGATTTCACAAATTTGTGCCATTATCCTGGCAAGGAATACAGTAGAAATTAGCCGAAGTAAAAAATGGAAAATAAATAATAGTTTAAAAAACTAGACAACACGCTTAAATAGGATATCAAATTAAAAAGTGGAAAAAGTGTCTATACCTAAATTGAAAATAACCACAGAGTAATAATTTATTAAAATCATTTTTTTAATGTAAAAAAACTTGGGTTCTTGACGTCAATTGATGAAAATATTTTATTTAAATATACAGATAAAAGTAGAGTCGTTAAATTTCCTAGAATGCGCGTTTCTTAGTTTTTAACCTATTTTTTTCTTCCTACCTGTTGTAACATTTGGAATTTAATAATTTCGGCGAATATAAAGGATAGCGATACATATTTGCATATCATATTAGAGGGAAAGTCGTAAACGTTTCTTACACTAAAGCAAGGTACACATATGTGGTTAAATAATTTTGAGATCTGTTGTCGAGTCTGTAAATATACGAGACGTTAGGTAATTTGTAGACGTGTAATACGAATTTCATTGGGGTTTGGCTTAGTGTTGCTCAAGTTTGTTTGCACGTTGTAACTTTACCTTGTTCTACAACAGCCAACGTAATTTGTTGAAAGTTATAAACGGCACTACAGGTGAATGCTTGAATCAATATAGTACTAGCTGTGGACCAAGCCTCGCTATGCGTTGTCATTTATGTCATCGTAAGATCTTGTTTACACTATCAACTCGCCCCTGCTCTGGTGTATTATTCGTAAAATAAATAATAGCTTTTTAAGATTACTTGCTAATCATAGAAGAGCTTTTTAATGGCAAAATATTTTTAAAAGCGGTTAGTTTTGACTTTTACCGGAAGAAGCATATCTATGAAATATATTAATCATAATCATAATTTATAATCGTTATAATATAGACATAAAACATAGTAATCATCATTAATTGGTGTGCTTACATATAAGATAATGAATCTGCTCAATTTAATCCATTGCCTATATTTTGTTCTTCTAATGTTTAGGCAGAAAGTTACTTGTTAAATATGTTGCCGAGATATGGCGAATCTCGTGATGCATTTGAGTTCTGAACTATAATATGAACTATATAGTATAAAAATGTAAACCTTTGTATGTCTATGTAAGTAATTTAAAAATCTTGTTTATAAGTATGTATGTAATGCACATACAATGCCAAAAGATAAAAGACTGCAACCTATGATTTTTTTAAGTCAAAATATTTATAGTAATAACAGACCTCCCACAATAGACCTCACAAAGGACAGGCGTGAAGTAGAAGTTTTATGCGTTTCGTCTGATGATTGAGGTGGTAGAGGCCCATTTCTAGCCAACTTCCCATACCCTCCTTTTTATAATAAGGAAAGGATAGAAAGGATTCGCGAGGAGCGTTCGCGTCAAGCGGTTGGCTGTAAAAAAAACTATAGACAAAACCAATTAAGTTATGGACTAGAGTTCAGGACATATAGAAGTGTCGCACATATTCTGTCGACCCTACGTAGGTAGGAAAAAGGGCAGAGAGATGATAATATATAGTACTAACAGTTATTTTAGTTTTTAGTTTTTTAGAACTCAGAATAAATTAGCATTACGTAGTTTAAGATTCAGAGACACTATAAATACAGAGACGTGATCTGAATAAAGCAAAAAGGTTATTCTCTTGGTATTCTTACTAAATACTAACTGTCGTTAACACGTCGAATTGGGGATTTATTAGGTAGTATAAAACTTACAAATCTGGGGATTAAGCAATAATTTTGATAAAAAATGTCAAAGTTTGATTGGTGCGTTGAACGTTGAAATAGGAGAAGTATTAAAATCTTTGGCCATTGCAAGTTCAGCCTAATTTAATTTAAGGGTGTCGGCAGTTTTTGTTCTCTGTTTTGTTTTTCTAAGAGACTGTGGCTATTTAGAAATAATTGTATGTGATTATACAGGTATATAGTCGGAAAAGGATTAACTTTTGAATAAGGTTTCCTATAGTTTCAGGTCTTGTCATATCTCTATTGTCAAATATGAGCACCAAAACAATCGCGCAGTGAGTTCATGACAACTTTCTGCCTTGCTCTGCAAAACGACTCCCGGTACGATCACTGCCATAATTCTCCAATGTAATCTTACTACTAAAGTACAGATGGTGCCACGACCCCACTCGGCGTCATTATCCTTGGCTCTGGTTGGTCGTTGCACTTCAAAACATGTGGACACTTTTAATTAATTACCAATATTTGAAACTTCACAATTTACTTATTTTTTTACTTAACAAAACTTAGCCTAATATATGTAATACATTTAAAAATTAACCTAAGTCAGATGTACACCTAAGTACCTAAGCCTAAACTTAAGTACAATTTACAACAATTGTAGAGTCCGCAACAACAACATCTGTTGCACGAATGGCCCGCCCTACCTCACAAAAGACAGGCGTTAAGTATGCATGTATGTAGTTTTGCGTTTCGTATGAGAAGTGAGGTATCGGGGCCTAATTTAGTCATCTCTCCCTTCTCAGCTTTTTCTAATAAGGAAACGGTCGAAAGGGAAATAGGATTTCACGGAGATGGGGATGAATTTCAGAGGGTAATGTCTATTTTTTATCTATCCTATTCTCTGTCTGTTAAAGGCAGGCAACGCGTTTGCAACTCGCAAATGGTTGTTGCAGATGTTTATGGGTAGACATATTTTATTGCAAATTGGTTTCGTTTCTTTTTGGTTTGACGTTTGGATATCGACTATATATATATATATATAT
>DWLR01000870.1:0-21429 GCA_018246295.1 Papilio alexanor hazarajatica | reverse complement strand
GTAGGGTTTGTTTATATTCTCAACGTTCACCGTGAAACGGAATTCCCCGTAAGAGAGGACACTGTGTATCATTATTCTGTTCCCACCAGCTACAGCATCGAAGCCAACAAAACAACCTTACAGCCCACTCTCTACCAAAGTGGTGGACGTTCGAGTTGAGCACGTCCACCGCCAACAATTAGATCATAACAAAATACGAGATAAACTAAGAATAACGTTATTTACAAAACCAAAAAAAATCTATTTTTAATTTTTTTTGGTGATCACTATCACTGTTCCATACATATGTTACACTGAACATAATTACATCGTCTCAAATTACTATGGAATATTTTTATATCAGGGTGGGCGTCTGTTGATTCACCTCGGCGACAGTGACGTGGAGTACGATTCCAACTTTCGTTTGTACCTCACCACAAAGCTCGGAAACCCGCACTACCTTCCCGAGATATGCATCCAGGTCACTTTGGTCAACTTCACCGTCACGCCTTCCGGATTGGAAGAACAACTGCTGGCGTGAGTCCCTGGCTTTTACCTTGTTAAATCTCTTGTATCTCTTTAAAAATCCCGAATAAGTACTCCAAGTAAATCTTTTGACGAATCAATTAAATAAAAGTCACAGTACTAGTTTGGCAAGTACTCTCGACACTCTTTCTCAATTGAAAGCCAAAGTTGCCTTGATTCATAAGAAAGCACCTGACTAGGTTTAAAGAAGAATTAAGTTAAAAACTATAAAAGATAATTGTACAAGCTCTACTGTATACACAAATGTTAATTAGGTACCATATCATGTGCTAGTATTGCCTGTGGTAATGTTGTTTCTAGTGCATTAATAAAGTCGTATAATAATCGATCGAGTTTGTGTTATTGAGCGATGTGGTGAGCTTGGAGCGACCCGAGCTAGAGCTGCAGCGCACGCAGCTGACGCAGCGCATCGCTGCCGATCGCGCCTCCCTGCTGGACATTGAGGAGAGAATCTTACACCTGCTACACGCCTCCACAGGGAACATCCTCGACGACGAGAAGCTCATTGAGACGCTCAACGAGAGCAAGGTGACCTCTGCTATATTCGAATTTACAACATATTACCGCACAAAGGATAACACTAAACCGTCCTATGTTAAGAGGTACGCTTAACGATTTTTTGTGACCTGATCATGATAAAAGAATTCACCCTTAATAATGCAAATAATAAAATGATTCTTAAAATAAAAATACAATACAATGTAATGATTGATGAAACTGAATTGAAATAAATTGAAAAGAATTGCTACCTAAAAATGTGAGCAAATAATACAAAGAACGAGAATAAAATTTTGCTTATTGCTACAATGAACAGCCTTTGCTGTCTTCTTCAATATACAGTATGCTTATCTTCAATGTACATTGAACAATTGTGTAAGAGTACAATTTATCAAGCTTGCATATATTATAGAGCATGGTGTCCTTGCACAGGAAACTTCAGAGATAATCTCCGCGCGTTTAGCCGAGGCGCAGACGACGGAGCGCAGCATAGGCGCGGCGCGCGAGCGGTACCGCGAGGTGGCGGCGCGCGGCGCTCTGCTCTATTTCGCCGTCGCCCAGCTCGCGGACCTCGACCCCATGTACCAGTTCTCCCTCACGTACTTCACACAGGTCAGCCACCAATGTGTTGATGTGGTATAATAACGTCCACTTTTATGGTTTATGGTCATTTAGAATCAAAGTAATATGAATCAGTAAACATCTTTTAATTCATGTTCTTATCTTCCATATACGATGTAGAGCGATTGCTTTCTCGTAGACTTAATGGCTATCGATTGAGCATTAGCGTAGTCAAATAAATTTTGATAAATTACCTATTAAGACAATTAAACAGGTTTAAGTGGCCGTGGGAAATTGGGAAGGAATTTAATAATGGAATGTGAGTAGAACGAGCGTAGTGATATAAAATATGATGTGCCATAGATATTCAAGCGCGTGGTAGAAGAGCCGGCCAAGGAAGGTGATACGGTGGAGACACGCGTGGCGGCGCTAGTGGACAGCGCGACATTAGCCACGCAGCGCGCGGTGTCTCGCGCGTTGTTCGCGCGGCACCGACTCGCGCTCTCGCTGCTGCTCACCGCCGCCGTCGAACTGCACTCAGGCGCGCTGTCGCATTCCCACTGGCACTTTCTCATGCACGGCGCGAGCGCAACGACCGACGTCGGTATCCACACGATTCAAAGCTTACTGATTAAAAGTTTAATAATCTTACAAAATCATATATATCGTGAGGTCGGTTTATAGGGATTACCTAAGAAGCCTGTGACGGAGGCGCTTACCGAGCAGACGTGGGCAGCGGTGCATTATTTGCACGAACGGGAGCCCGCCTTCGCCGGTCTGCCCGACGACTGCCTCAAACGCATCCCACTCAGCCTCGGCGAATACTTTGTTGTACGCCTCCCATTTTAGACCGATACCTTACATCTAAGCATTAATTAGAATTTAAGCGGCACTACTGTCGGTATCTGTCTCACTTATCCAAAGAAGCCCTGGTGTAATTGGGCTCAGAAGTCTTAGCCTTTCACTAATCTAGTAGAGATATCTTTTTCCTTTCTATTATAATTCCCGGGATTGATCATATACGACGCCCGACTGACAAGAGGGTAATGTTTTTCACGGGTATGTAGTATGTACAGTATGTCCGTTCTTCTCCTGCGTTGATCCTTTGTAGCCTAAACGGCTTGACTAATTTTAAAGAGTAATGTATCATTTGATTTTTATTCTTCCCCGGAGTGTCGAATGGGTAGTCAGTATTTGTCAAGCGTTCTCGCAACCTGACTAAAAGCTGTAATTGTTACATACCACCGTTCGTCGGAAAGTGATCCCTGCCTTGTTACCATTTAACCCAGTCGGAATGCATATTAAACTTGGCTTGGCGTAAATAACAGGAGATTCATGTCGACAAAACGAATACTGGGAAGCCGGGAGTGGACTGGGACAAGCGGCTGTCGCCTTTCGAGAAGCTGATGCTACTCAAGTGCTTGCGAGAGGAAAAGCTGGTGTTTGCCAGTGCGCAGTACGTGGTGCTGACGCTGGGACCCGCCTTTGTGGAGTCGCCGCCTGTGCAACTGCCGACATTGTGAGATCATGAATGAAGTGTATTGCACCGCCAGATCTTTATGACTACTAGATCTTTAGCTGGTACAAATAACACATTCATCTTACAAATAACTTACGTATTGGATTTGACCAAGCTTCAGACGCACTTTGTTTTTTTTTTAGGAAAAATAAAGTTTCTTGATCTGGCGATTATCAAATTACATGTGTGCCAAATAGTCATATCGTACTAGATATAAGTTATGTTGTATGTCGTTTTATGTCTTTTTGTATTTCTTTTTTTTTGGTGTAATAAAATTAATAGGTTCATCTCATCTCATCTCATCTCAGCCTATAGTCGTCTACTGCTGGATGTTGACCTCCCCATTGATCGCCACAAAAATCGGTCCTCCGCCACTCATCCAGTGCACTCCCGCAACCTTGACCAGACTGTCGGTCCATCTTGTGGGAGGCCTGCCCACGCTGCGTCGACCTGTGCGTGGCCTCCATTCTAGAACCTTTCGACCGCATCGGCCATCCGTTCTGCGAGCAATGTGTCCGGCTCATTGCCATTTTAGGTCTGCAATTCTTCGGACAATGTCGGTTTCTCTGGTTCTACTGCGGATCACATCATTCCTAATTCGATCTCGCGAAAATTAATAGGTTATTAACCCCAAAATAGATTGACTATAATGCTGCTTATACTTTTAGATATGCTGATACATCACCTACGACACCCTTGGTGTTTGTTCTAAGTACTGGCTCAGATCCCTTTGGGGCATTCCAGAAGTTCGCCACCGACAAGGGCATGCGCGACCGCGTCAACTTCATCTCGTTGGGCCAGGGTCAAGGGCCGGTCGCCGAAAGGATGATCATCGAGGCTAAGCCAAAAGGGGATTGGGTATTTTTGCAGGTAAGATTTACTTCATGTTTTCCTGCTTATTGACTTTAGTAAATAACATACGAGTATGTAATGATTGGGTACAGAAATAATAATCTATGGAAGATTTACTCTCATAGTTAGTATTTCAGCATCGTAAAAGAATCGAAATATAAGAGTTTTTAATTCTTAATTATATAGCACTATTATAATGCTCCTGGGAAAGTGACTCTATAGTAAAATTGACTTCATAACATTCCACAGAATTGTCACTTGGCAGCATCATGGATGCAAAATCTGGAGGTGATTGTAGAGAATTTCGGTAATGAGCAGTCTCCGCTTCATGAGGAATTCCGTCTGTATCTAAGCTCTATGCCGACACCCAAATTCCCAGTATCCGTATTACAAAATTCAGTAAAGGTCACCAATGAACCACCCAAAGGTTTAAAGGCTAATTTAAAGAGGGCCCTCATGGAAATGGATGCAGATTTCTACGAGAACCACGGTAAGTAATAATACACAAAGAGTAAACAACTTTAATGAAGGCCCGTTTACCGCGCCTCTTTTTAGGTGAAAGATCAATGACATTCAAAGTAAATATGATGCAGGTGTATTCGACTTGAATCTGGTATACAAATCAGAGATAGCCGGCTACAATAATTTAGAAAAGAAACAAGAAGGCTGGATTTCAAGTCTAAAAGTGAAAATCCTTAAGTACTTCTCCAATTACCGAGAGAGTCAACTTTTTGCTTAAGAACTTCTCTATAAATTAAGATCTCAAAAAGACTGCACAGTAAATAACGTAAGTTCTTAAATAGAAGAAGGTTACAGAACCTAGTTATCTCAAGATGATTTTCTTGGTCTTGGGCAAAAAGCCTGTTTTGTGTAAAATATTTAAGACCCATACCCGTCACTTCTGCCTTTCCTTTTCTCCAGCTCTATAAAGATGGGCACCGCATCTTTAACTTTTGACATTGCTGACAAAACATCGAGCGGTTTGCTTGCTCCTTTGCCTACTTCTACTATAAATAAGTTCTTATTTATATTTTAGTATTGGAGCAGGATTGGCGCACGTTGGTGTTTGGTATCTGTATATTCCACGCTCTGGTTCAAGAGCGCAAGAAGTTCGGTCCTTTGGGCTGGAATATCTCGTACGAGTTCAGCGACAGTGACCGCGAGTGCGCCATCCTCACGCTGCAGATGTTTTGCGCTGGCGGAGACATCCCGTGGGACGCACTCGAGTACATCACCAGTGAGTCTGACATTACGTTATCATATGTGTAATATCATCTACAGTTTATATTACTGGTAATGGACTAAACGAAGTCATACCTTAACTTTACTTGGAGCAAAGTTACCTTCGCCTTTTAGAGAACAATTTTTTCATTTTTTCATTATCAGTTATCAGATTGAACAAACTACAGTTGCAGTTCGTCTGATCTGATACGAATATATGTTGTGACTTTTCTGACTTTTAACAAACGTTTTGACTTTTGTGAATTGATTAAATACGATGTCTAGTTAGGTTGCGTTTGATCTTTGGCGAAGAAGGCTGGAGATTTCAAGTCTAAAAGTGGATATTGACAATGCGTTCTATATTTATAGGTGAGATAACATACGGTGGGCGAGTGACGGACATGTGGGACCAACGGTGCCTAGCGGCGGCACTGCGGCGCGTGGTGTCGCGCGCGGCGCTCAGCCCCGAGCACCGGTACTCCCCGTGCGGCCGTTACGGCTGCCCGCGCGTCCCGCTCCTCGCCGACGCGCAACGCTACGTCGACGGCCTGCCCGACAACGAGCCGCCGGAGCTCTTCGGCCTGCACGACAACGCCAACATCACATACGAGGTGAGCTCGACCCCATATCATACATTACACATAACCCGACCGACCAAACATCGCTTGATGTTTTATTAGCTATTCTATGTATATGTCTATGCTTGGTACACGAGGCTTCTTATCTTTCTGTAACAATGTCACTTTATGTTTTTGTTTGTCCTTCCTAAAACGGTATACGTTCCATGTTTTTTTTTTATAACAGAAGGTGGGAAACGAGCAAGCTTTCACCTAAGCGACCGCTATAGGCAACGCATCTGCAACGAGCATTTGCGAGTTTACCTACCTATAATAGGGGGTAGAAAGAAAAATGGACATTTTTCATTACCTTACCTTCTCACTCTTTCCTTATTAGAAACGGGTTGAAGGGGGAAGAGGACTGAAATTAGAATTGAAACTCTTGAAATTGCATTAGAAACTCACCAGACAAAACGCAGAATATTTCTACTTCAATGAGGTCGTGGTAATTCACCGGTCGAGCGGACCATTTCGTGCAACAGATGTTTTTGTTGCGGAATCTACCACTGTTAAAATGTTGTAACTTTTTTGTATCGAAAATGATCGCACTGTTAATGTACTATGTACTCGTAGGTATATGTCACCATCGAGTGCTTGCCGAGTGAAAGAAGGGGATAAATCAATGAGAGTAAGAATTATAGTTTAAAAGTGTGTATGGGTTACAGAGGCAAGAGACCAGCGCGCTGCTGCAGACGATAACGGAGGTGCAGCCGCGCGCAGGCGGCGCTGGCGGGGAGCCCCCTGAGCGCCTAGTATGGCGCATCTGCGAGACCACGCGCGCCTCCGTGCCGCAAAAGGTGAGACTTTCTCACTACTAAAGTAAAGGATTAAAGGATGAAGTTGCCGTTTTTAAAAATTATACAAAGCCCAGGAAAATGTTAGTCAGTTGCGAAAAGGTCGTTAGCTTTATATATTTTTCGTATAATCAATAGGAAGCTACTTTTAAACGTGCTTGTACAAGAAACGGTCGGACATTATTGTAACCATATCGTATCGGTTGTAAAACTTCGAAAGCAAAAAAAATATAGCAGTGCTACCAAAAGTCAAGGGTACAGTGCAGGAACCCGATATTTTTATCAAATCATCGATAGCTCCTTAATTGGGAAATTGTAATAAAGAGGCGTTTTAGTTCGTTGTAAGGAACGAGGCAATTTTTCTGTAAGTGAATACCGTCAAAAGAGACCATTGTACCATAGAGTCTAAGTGAGGGTTTGTGTTGTGAGGTGGACACGTCGGTGACACACGAGTCCGTGTGGGCGGTAGACGAGCGCGGGCAGCCGCTGTCGCTGGCAACGGTACTGCACCACGAACGCCGGCAGTACGACACGCTGCTGGCGCTGCTGCACTCCAGCCTGCGCGAGCTGCAGCGCGCGATGCAGGTACGGACTGCTCGCGAGGGCGACATGAGAATGTCACCCTCGACTGATCAACAGTGAGTTACTATTGCCTCTCCCAAACAGACGATTAAGTAATTACGCACCTTCGACTACTCGGCAAACTCGTCGATACTACGAACCCTTGGCATCGTTTGTCTCCTGCCCCCTGATGTTAACACAGTCGTGTAGCAACGGTATAGCAACTATTGATTTTACATTTTTCTAAACAATCGTGCTATATATAGATTTGACTGTGAAGCGTCAGTAGGAAACCATAATGACACTCTTAAAATAAAGGAACTGAAGCCTTTTTAAAAAAAAATACAATATACTATTTAAAAACTGCACCAAGTCCGCAGTAGCGGCGACTGTTGTATGAGTACGCTTCGAAGTTGGAAGTAGTCGTGCCAAGGCGTCAGTATAGGCATGCTGTAGAGGTTTTAAGCTATTTATTTGTATATAAAAAAATATAGCGTCCAAATTATTTACATAGCAACGAACGCATCTTGTTCTATCCTAACGTATTCAAAAAATAATAATGAAATGTATATATGTATCTTTGTATGTGTGTATTTATGTCCGTTCCATTGTACCTCCTGTGATCTAAAGGACGAAGGATACTTAACGTGTTTGTTTGTTGTTGTGTGCGTGCAGGGAGTGGTGGTGATGTCCGAGGCCCTGGAGGAGGTGTTCAGCGCGCTGGCGGGCGGCCGCGTGCCCGCCATGTGGCACGCGCGCGCCTACAACTCGCTCAAGTCGCTCGGCAGTTGGCTGCGCGACCTCGCGCTGCGCGTCGACTTCATAGAGGTGAGAGAGTGTAGCTTATGGTAATAAATTTCTTGAACAACACTTAAACACAATTTTGTGATTACACTTATGAAAGAGAAATAGATAATATTTCGATTATCTAAAAACGATAGTTAAAGTTCGATTCTGCGCAGTCGAGGTTATTGATTGGTTCAAGAAGTTTGCAATGATTGTTAGGCAATTTGATTAGCGCACGATATTGTTGAGAAACGTTTATATTATAACTTTAATGTCATTAATTTTGCTTAATCTCGTCAGAACTATGATTTATGCAGAACTGATATGCTGTTTGTCCACAATTTGTTTAAGTTATATTTCTTTATTTATTCATTTACGGTTAGTAATTTTTAGTAATGTTATAAATGCGAAAGTAGTTCTGTCGGTCGGTAATCCCGAAACCGATTTTGATAAACTTTGGTATAAATAGACTAGACCTTGGAAAAGTACATAGGCTACCTGTTTTCGCGAAAAAAGGCATGAACAGTTTGAATTAGGAGATGAGAATTTGTATGGAAATTCATCATTTTTGAAGATAAAACCATAAAACTTTATTTAGGATAAGAAATAAATAAACATTTGCTCTAGCGTTTTTGAAATTTCGATCTCCATAGGGATGAAATTTCGTATGGAAGTGCAAACAAATCTGTCTATGTTTACGTATATTTATTGAAAACATGCGTAGCGTTATGCGTTATGCGTAGTAACTAAAAATGCTGTTTTACACGTCGCGCGAGCGCGGGACTTGCCAAGCGCCATACGCGATAACGATGCGCTGGATCAAACTCATAAAATGTTATGAAAATGTATTAAAATAAGTTTTCTCCAGTCAATCAAAGTAATTTGTGTAGCATTTGAAAGAAGTACCCTAAAAAATATATAAAAAAAACACTGCCCACAGTAACTATTCGCGGACGCGGTCGGAGTCGCGGGAAAAAAACTAGGTTACTATAAACATAAGTCATCATTGAAAAACACACACAACACAACACTAGAACACGTTAGTCTTTTGTTTGTTTATACAAATTCTCAAAAACAAAAACTCTTTAGTTAATGTTTCTTTCGTTCATATTCAGTTAACTGTATCCAAATCTTGTGGCTCTAAAGTGAGAAATTATGTATAACTAGCATTCGACGTATTTTTAAGAATTTGTGACAAGTATTGTTGGTTGCAGTCTTGGTGGCGCAAGGGGCGCGGCGCGAGCAGCTGGCTGCCGGGCCTGTTCTTCCCGCAGGGCCTGCTGACGGGCGCGCTGCAGACGCACGCGCGCCGCAACCGCCTGCCCATAGACGTGCTCGCCTTCGACTTCCATCCCACCTCCGTATACGTCTATCAAGATGATATCTACGCTTATAACAAGCACCCCAAGGTTTGCATACCGACAGCTTAACGGTAACGCCGGTATCCAAAAGGGAACGGCCACGAATATTCATCCAAAATTATTTAGTTGCCGTAAATTTGTACGTTATGTAGGATTTATTATATGCACAGAAAGTGTTCCATTTGTTTTTTTTTTTTACTTTCTACATTATATAGTAAGCAGTAAATTCATTATGAGTTATAAGACAATTATTATAAACAAGCAAAAGATTGTTAAGTGATCACCGCCGTGTATGATCGCATTCACAACGCCACGCAAACATACTACCGGTATTTAACGAAGGAGTACATACTTATAGCGAGGCGATCTTTGCTCGAAGCTGTGTAAGTTGGCAGCAGGCACACAGCCAGCATTGATAATGTGTTAGTGCAGTTGGTCGGCGTGTGTTGTGCAGGAGCAAGCGGCCGTGTACGGCGGGCTGGAGGCGCCGGACGAAGGCATCATCGTCCACGGCCTTTACATCGAGGCGGGCCGTTGGGACATGCCGCACGCTTGCCTCGCCGACGCCTTACCAGGTCCGCACTCACATTGCCTCTATTATCATACTTAGTTTTACCGTGACAGCCCCGTCTTCAAGACAAGTTCGATTGATATTTACTAAATTTCAAATGTCACTCACAACTAGTGTTTTTGCAGTAGTTTTAGTAGTAGTGTAGTTTTTGCGCATCGATGCCGGTATACGTTGCCGGAGTCAGATGACTATGCATTGAAAAACGGATGACCGAAACACCTGAGTGCGACAGAAAACGTCAGAAATCGTAGACTGTACGAGTATTTTTATAAGAATAAGTTTGTCTTGCTCATCTGTTGAATACGAATATCACCGGTTGAATAGCAATCAGCTGGTTGCTCTTATATTGGGATAATGTGTTGTTCGGGTGTAGGTCAAACGTGGTCGTGGCTGCCGGCGGTGCGCGTGAGCTGCCGCGTGGGCGCGCCGGCGGCGGGCGGTCGTTACGAGGCGCCGCTGTACCGCACGGCGGCGCGCGCCGGAACTCTCGCCACCACCGGACACAGCACCAACTTCGTGATCGCGATCCTCCTGCCCGCCGACCGCCCCTCTGACTTCTGGATCCTGCGCGGCACGGCGCTGCTCACACAGCTCACCGACTAAACTCAAACTTACAATTAAAAAGCTTAAGATGTAATTAAATTTTGTTCCATATTCAAAAGTCTTTTCGTTTAGTGGAACGTATCGTAAGGTAACAAATGAAATTTGAAACTTATCATAATATATAGATATAATATATACTGCCGGTCAAAAGTTTAAGACCGCCCTTAAACAATATAATTATCTATGAATTGTAATAAAATCCCATAAGATAAATAAATGAAATGCACATCTATCATCTGCATATTCTACTGTTAATATCGAATATTTAAAGAAGTCATTCTTTTGTTTACATTCAAGTTATTGGACAATAAACATCTAGTTATATCTCCCTCTCATGCTTCGGTGTTGTCATAAAGACATCGGCGCCAGCACATCCTGTTTATCAGACGATGTGCAGCAGCTGACCTCAGTGAATGATAACAGTACGCCGAATTGACCACCGGCATAGACCCGGTGTGATAGAGATAAGTTAGATTTTCTGATTCATTAGTGTCTGAACCTCCAAATCGGTCAAAGACGGTATTAAGACCTCTATATTGGTCATTAGTTATAATTTCATATACTTTTGTTTAAATAAAATATATTTTTAATAAATAAGTGCTCCCAAAACTTGACTATCTATTGTTTTTAAACAACGACAACGCTGCGCTAAAGCCAGGTGGTAGAATCGTAATAATATTTTTATGATGTGCTCTTTACTAATCATTGCTTTTGTTTCGCATTCGTCAAGCACGCGAAATTAGCAGTGAAGTGGGTTCTGCCATTTTTGTTTCACATAATGAAGGTAAATCCGAACGTGAGATTGCTTCACAACTGAAGTTATCGAAGACTTGTGTTCATGGCACAATAATAACTCGATACAGGGAGACCGGCAGTTTTAAAGATCAGAAAGAATGCCGAGAGCTACCACGTCTAGTGAAGATAATTTCATTGTAGTTACCAGCAAGCGAAACAGACGCTTAACAGCACCAGAAATCCGCGTTGAAGTAAACAAAACCGAGTTAAACCTTCATCATTGACTAAAGTGGAACGGCGACTGAGAGATGCGAAGTTGTATGGTTGCTTCACCGGTCGAAAACCTCTGCTAAGGCCACAAAACGAGAAAACACGGATGCAGTGGGCTGTTGCCCATCAAGATTGGTCTGAAAAAGATTTTAAAAAAGTTCTCTGAACCGATGAATCCAAGTGTGAAGTATTCGATTCAAAACCAAGAATTTACGTTCGTCGCATTGTCCAAAAAAAGATGATGCCAGACTGTGTAGTAACAATCAAGCATGGTGGTGGCTCAGTTATGGTCTGGGGTTGCTTCTCTAGCCAACTGAAGCGACGCCAGTCCAAGATTTTTGTTAAGGTCATTTTGTTCAAACATCTTAAAGACGAAACATGTGGTCTCTGCACTTCTTCCTAGCCGAAACATATTATTGTTTCATTCGTTTGATGACAAGGATTCAAATTATTAAATAAAACGCGATGCGTATACATAAAATTAGTTTTATTCATCGTCATTTTTATTAAAACATACGTAATTGTAATATGAAAATTTTGAATGTTCACCTCAATGACAAGTTTTACAAATGAATTTATTCTCTAAAGATTTTCTTATATGTAAAACACTTCTTCCATAAAAATACCAATATCTACAATCTTTGCTATCATTATTTGTTGTAAACTGTCCTAAATATTCTACAGCGTGTGGAAAAGGCGTTAGTGAAATGCCACATGGGAGGCGCGGCGGCGGTGCGGCGCAAAAACGAATAATGAAAAACAGTCGTCATCCCTGTTATTGGAATTGATACTCTAAGTGACGTAGCAATAAGGCGATTGTCCGCCGCAGCGCAAACATGATGGGACATATCACTGACGTGCGTCTTCTCACTTAGTGTCGAGCTATCGGCCGTCACGCACACAATGAATATCACAGAACAGTCCTGCTCGGCGCGCTCGTACAAACAAACTGTGCGCGACTGCCCGCGAACCACCAACACTCCTTACAATTAATTATCAAATAAAAACTTACAATAAAAACAATCAGAGGCGTATTCAAATATGAAAATGAAGTTTGCCGTATGCCATATGGTTAGCGGTGGCAGCGATGGCAGCGATGGCAGCGGTGGTAGACTTACCACCATCCAACTCACAAAGACGCGCATTCGACACACATTATACACTAACAAATATTAATAATTTCTTTTAATACAACTATTTAGTAGTTTTCTTTAGACTAATTTAGAAATTGTTTCAATTTTCTCTCTCTGTGAGTGCGTGTTAAAATAATGTACACAAAGGCAATGAGAACAAAAAAAAATGTATTAACGAAAGAAGTTGCATTTTGATACATTGATATAATTTAAATCTGATTAAAAAGAGACATGTCGCTGAATAAAAACTTATTTATTTGGCAAATTCTGGATCCATTTAAAAAATTCTTTTATAACGACAGAAGAGACAAGGTAAAAGCAATAAGGACGCGTGACATTGTTTCCATCAATTTTCGCCAGATCTCTTTCCAAATAGACTGTCACAGTTCAAAAATAATCACTTCACAATCTTTTAATTTTTAATTCAAATCATTTTAACTATTTAAGTTAAATTGATACATTCCGAGGACGTTAACAAATAAAAAATTGAAGATAAAATATATGATAAAAAGGGGCAAATAGAAGCCATTACACATGAAACATTGCAATATTGTTAAAATTATTATTTTAATAATCAATTCAATTTTTATAATAATATATGTAATAATAAATAATTTCAATGCAATTATTACTTTCTAAAGTTATAGGAACAAGAAAAAGCACTACAAATGCGAAATTTATCTTTTTAAATTTCTCACAAATAAAAATGTAATAAAAATGTAAATGTAATTACTCGAGGAATTTAATTATTCCGAGGATTCGCTACGACAAGTACAGGGAAAAACTAAACATATGATGAAAATATACATATAAAAAACACTGCTCATAAAACACTGAGATAATGTTTCATTCGTCGATTTGTATAAAAAAAAATTAAACACATAAGAATATTACAAGACAAAACATTGAATAATTGTACATTTCATTTTAACACACTCACTCTGCAATATCAAGTTTAAAGTTCAATATAACTTCAACGAATTCACTTTGAAATATTCTTGGCGCGTAACAAAATTATAAAGAGACAAAGATTATGTACGTTACATGAGATAGATTAATAAAATATAGAGATACATCTTTAATGAACATTAATTTAAATTCGGTGTGCAATTTCTTTACAATGAACAAGTTATGTATAATTATATTTCAATAATGGTCAATTTGTGTCAGAATATTGATAAAAACAGCAGCCGCAAACAGCCGCCAAACAGCCGCACTGAACAACGGTTACACATCGCACACAGAGCCACTAGGAGCGGCAGTAGAGACCTACCAAACTATTCCTTCTTATAACTTCCATCTTTAGAAGTATACACGTTACAAAACACTGTACCCTTACAACTGACCAATGATGATTGTAGTAATCAATAAACTGTTCATGTAAGCATGATGCGTCGGACTTGCGTGGGGCGGGGTCACGCGGCGTCACGCGGCGCCATGTCCGCCGCGGCCCGGCCCCACGCCGACCCCTAGTCCTCCGACATGAAGGAGTTCTGCGACTTGAGCTCCTCCAGCCTCGTGATCTGCTGACGCAGGTACATCACCCTGCAAGTGCAAAAAATACTTCTTATTGATTGGTGCGATTCAGTAAAGGAAAATATCAAAAAGTCACATATCACAAATGTGGTCGCTGCTCAAATATATAGCAATCAGTAATATACTAGTAATTTGTTCCGGCTTCGCTCTGATAGATAAGTAGACAAAAAATAAACGACCGATTCCGCGACAATTATACGTTCAGTAGTTTTCGATTTTGCGGTATACATTCAATAGTTTAGATTCATCCGTTCGGAAAGTTTGCTCGTAACCTACAGAACGAATTTTCGTGTGGTTATCACAAATAGACTGATCAATGAGGAAAGTTAAGGTGTGACAAGGAGCCACTTCACAAAATTTTAACGCTCGAATTAAGGTAACAACCGGTGACATGTTGTATGTGTTCGTAGCTACGGTACACACACACACACACACAAGCAAGCAGTGTAGCGCGACTGACGGACAAAAAATCTTAAAACGCAAATACTTTGGATAGAGAATAAAAAAAATTAAATGTTTAAATTTACAAATTATAGTCAAAGTTTTCTAGACTGACATAAACAGAAGTAGTTACATTAGGTTATAATTAAAATAAAAATTAACAGCGAAACGCTCACACAATTTTAACAATAAATTAATGAACTGAAATCTATTAATAATTGTTTATTTATTTATTTGTATCAAGTCTATCGTTTAAGTTTAATGTAACAATTCAAGAACAGGATAGGTTTTAACAATTAAGTACCACAAAAGATATGTCTGTTGAGCCACGGGTGTTGTGAACCATCTGTAGTTTCACGCACACGGTGGGTAATGTCTACGAGCACGTGGTATTAGACGAGGCGGGGGGGGGGGGGGGGGGTGGGGGGCCTAAGCCGCTGATGCTTCAATCGCTGGACGGCCTTTTTTTTTTTGGTGTGAATTTGAAAAATTTAAAAATTTGACGCTAAAAGTAAAAAAAAAAATCACTCCACCGAATTTTGGCTTAAAGCTTACACATTTCATCACACGGCCATCGAGTAAGTTTATTTTGATTTAAACATGATTACTTTTATTGTCTTAAATTTCAAAAATTAATTATTTTCAATTGATTTTTAGTTATTTAACATATTAAATGTAATTCGGGGAGGGCGTCATTTGAGCCAAAAGAATCGGGATCGAATGAGCCATGTTCAAGTTACTCCTAATATTTAGTCACGCTAGTCTTAAAATTGTCTATATTAATGTTCTTTTAATTGTAGGATGGAAACTTACAAAAGAAATACGGAACGTGCTAATATTAGCAAAGATGTGATAAAACGAGCATTTGAAGTCATCAATAGTACAAGCATCCGTAAAGCGGCAAAGATAACAGTATAGACAGAACTACGCTTTCTACATATATTTATAAGTTAAAAGCTAACCGTAACTCTGGTGTTTCAGGAGTACACAATCTTATAAAAGTTGCGTCTATATTTTATACATTAACTCTCTAGTAAAAAGCAGTGAAAAAAGCAATTTTTAAATATTCATCTGAGTCTGATAATGAAAATCACTCTCTTAAGAAAATTCATAAAAATGTCAATAAGATGAATGAGAAGAAAATGTAAAGAAATCACAACTTTCGACAGACGCCGAAGAGGATGATTATTGTTGTGTAGTGTGTGCGCTGAGTCCTAAGCAGACAGTCTCCCGGGAGAAGAGTGGGTACAAAGTGAGTACGCTAGTTGCCGAGGTCAAAGGAACTGTGACAGTCACTAATTAAGTTATTTAAGTTTGGTTTTGTTTCCTTACATATGGAATCTCAGAAATTGTATTATGTTTTTGTTCTTTTGTTTTATGTGTATTAATGTGCAAAGGTTTGTAAAATCCAATGTCTCAAGTGACCCCGTTGGGTGGCTCAATAGGCCCCGCCCGTGGGGTCTACTGAGCCATATGATTTTTTTCTTTAAAAGGTAAATTAAGTATAGTAAACAAAGGATAAAAAGTCTAAAAAGTACTAAGCTCGGGCCGGTACTTCATTATCAATACCGGATTGGGTTTATGCGTCGAAATCTATAATAAACTAGGGCAATCTCAAAAATTATATGTTTAATTTAAAAAAAAATACCTAAAAACTTTTTAAATATTTTTTTTAGTAAAACTAACTTTTATTTACATCAAAAAAAAATCACGACAGAAAATAGAAATAATACGTAAAAAAAATTGTCTGAGTGATTATTTTTTTACTATTTAATGTTAATAAAAATCAAGAATCTAATTAATAAAATAACAACGGATACATGTATCAGATGCTCTTTTTATTATTATTTTTTTGTCTATATTTATCAACTTTAATGATAGAAATGGGAGTCTGAAATTGACTCTGTAATGATTTTACAGTAAACTAGTTGTGGGACATTAATCACCATACAACAAGTTACTTTTTAGAAATGTATTAACTTTTTTGACAATACGTAAGATTCGTCTATTTTTTTTTTAACAAATGTCAATAATGAATAATCAAAATTATGTTTTATTGTAATTTATGTTTGTCCCCGGATATGTTTCTTTGTTACATCACCATCATATAAACACAACATCTCCTTTGTACAATACGTAATGTATATTTTAACATAATAAATGAGAAGTATTTCTTGAAATCATTTCATCATAAAAAAAAAATCAAATGTATAATCTATAAAAATATTTAACAATCAAATATAAATTATAATTAAATTATAAAAGTATAGATAATAATTAGAATCGTGACTAACTTTTGCTCCTGGAGCGTGGCCTGAATCTCGGTGTGGCGGACGAGCGAGCGCGCGCACTTGAGCTCGGCGGACACGCGCGTGCACTGCAGGCACCCCAGCTGGTACGCCTCCTCACTGAACTTGTTCGCCTGTTATAATAATAATCTTTTATTGTCACGACATTTTTCTAATAATAACTTGCATTAGTTTCTTATATTAATATATTTTTAGATTAAATTGTCATGGCCCTTGCTGAGTACAGGTCTCCTCCATTTGTCTCCACTTGTTTCTTTACCCGTCCAGCAGATATCTACGAATGGCACATGGAGAGCCTTGTAGAACCTTCCGTGGAGTTCTACGAGGCCCTATTATTATTATAGACATGGCCGATGGTATTTGACACACTGTGAATAATTTCTATGTTGTGGAAACCTGCTTCTGGACAAATGGAAAAGTATTGACGTGTTTAGATATTTAAAACATGAAAAATATCTCTATCTCTCTATCTCTTACTTTTTTTGTAAGGGTTGTGTCACCTACAGGTGACACTGGGCGTAATTTTTCTTTATCTTAATATGGTAATAAAAAGAATACGACTTATTTACTTCTACAGTTTTAATTATGTGTAAAAGAACATGAAAATAATAATCCTATCCTCATAGAATCGATATTCTCATCGTCATCAAATATATGGTAGGCGTATATCGCTTACCATATATTTGTTCTATATTTTTAGAAGCGATGGGAAGTCAATTTGTATTTTTGTTCGTTTTTATTTAGTACATCAATCTGGTCTATTTTTGTTACCAAAAAAATATAAATACTACTCACTGTTGACTTTATCATAGATGTATATTTTTTCTTATTTTTTTTGTTTAATTTTATAAGGAAAAAAAATCTCTAATTTCTAGGTGCATAATGAAAATCCATGGATTTGCTCCAAGCATTGCTAAGCTTACATGGTGATAGCACACCGATGGATGCACCAGTGGTCTGGGTTAAAGAGGACAGCAGTAGACTGATTTTTGTGACAATTGGCTAAAATGAAGATCAATTTTAGAGTGATGAGTGTGTATACCTGTTTCTCGAGTATTTCGGCGGGCCAGGCGGCGACGTGTGCGGTGAGGTCTGGGCGCACGTAGTTCATCAGCGAGGGCGTCAGCATGGGCACCGCGTGCTGCAGCGGCCCGCCCACCACCGACGAGTAGCTGCCCAGGCACTCCACTGTGAGTACACACACTTATTAACGAAACATGCGCATACATATATCCAGCCTGCCGGCGACTACTAACAAACACTACAAATATTACAAATACTGTTTGAATTTTGAATCGATATACAGTATACTGACACAAAACAATTATTAAAAACTATTACAAAGAAAAAGGAGAATGTGGGAAAAGGTAACCGGTTGAGCTTATGTAGTGACGACCAGAGACATCCCGGCGCTGGCTTTCATCTGGCCCCATGGTACTCATACGATTTGCAGTTAAATGGTAGGTAGTGACAGTGATAAATTACTATCCTAAACTATAATTACTGGCTCTTTGCTCTATGCCTAAATTGGTAGCGAAGGTAAATATACAATTTTAAAATTTAAACAAAAACTTATACAATTAAATAAAATACAGTGTAATTATTAACCGTTTGAGTCCCAGAATGTATTGAAAAACACTGTCAAAGCATCCCAAACAGCGCAACCGCGCTTTGCTTATGTATGTACGAATATACCCAAGCAGCGCGACAGCGCTTGTTTAGTTTTATGTCGAGAAATACCAAGCGGCGCGATAGCGCTTCTTGTATATGGTAAGTAACGTGATTCCCGTATTTTTTTCGATTATTGCATTATTGTAGTATTATTATACCTATTGTAAAATGTACTATTTATGTTAAAAAAAAGCTGTGTAAAAGTGCGATGTACTTGCGTAAGTAAATCTGAGCGCTCGACTTCGACAATCCGTAACGCACTGTTAGTTGTCCACTATGCTAATGTACCGAGTTTTCTCGACATAAAATCTGAACAGCGCGATCGCGCTGCTTGGCACTCAAATGGTTATAATAATAATTAGAACTATAATGTCAATGCACAGCAAACTGCTTTTCTACAGACTAAGGAAAATACTTGATTGATTGAATTTATGACTAAATTAAACTGACTCTATTAAACATAAATCTTTGGCATGTGTTTTATCAAAAACTAAATGCGATAAAATTTGGTTTATTGATAGTGGTGGTGGAAGATTGTTCCAAACCTTCAAAGCCGAGAACTTATAAGGTAGTTTTAAATTCTCGACTTACTTTAAAATTTAAGTTAAGGCAATTGTATCGTACTTTGGAATAATCATCTTGTTATGTAAGGTAAGGTGGTTCTTGTAAGTCGGGCCACGGTATTTAATGATAGAATGAGACAGGAGGGTGCAAGTCTAACTTTTCCTGGGCAGCGCGGCGTCGAGGTGCAGCGGTGGCGCGTGGGGGTCCGTGTTCTCCGAGTGTGTGGGCGTGGGTGGGCCGGCGTCCCGGTGCGGCGTGCAGGCGCCCGCGTCCGCGCTCATGCACGCCGCCGAGCCCCCGGCGACGCCACCCGCGCACGCCGCAGACACCCCGCCGCCGCAGGACACCGGCACGCCCACGATGCGCGGCAACGCCGCCGCCAACAGTGAGCCCGTCTGATAATAAGAGGAAAAATCTTAAACTGATTGCTTTAGTTCAACAAGTTATTGACAGAAACCTGTCCTAACTCATCATCTTTTACCTACTATTGATTTTATTGTGATATATTTTAATAAAATTATGAATTACATACCATTTTGCTACAGTATTCTTTGTTAGAGAATCAAACTGATGTATTAATTGTTTCAATCATAACTTCTGTCATAACTCAATTATTAAATACAATAAATGTATTGACCACATATTTAGATATTTCTATGTTTGAATATATGTATTAGAAACAAATTCCATGTTATAAACAAACAAATAAGTATATAATAACACAGACTCATAGCCCAAAAGGGTAGACAGAGAGTCTCTGTATATGTAAGTATACAAGTTAGGATTCTTTACTGGGTGCTAGCTCTGTCACGTAGAATGATGGATTGGGGTTAGAGATAATTTAATTTAGTTAAGTTTTCGTCACATATGAATCTATTAAGAAATGTGAATAATTAAGAAACTATAATGCAAACATCATGATGATGATGAATGCACATACCAATAGTTATGGACTATGTCTTTGAATTCATCATTGGTTTTAAAGTCAAACACAGGACGATGCAAAGAAGAAGCAAAAGTTGTGCAATGCTTTCATCAAGTAGGCTTTGTGTTAGTGGCGTAAGTATGGCGTATGGTGTGCCCTCACCGTCTGGTTGGAGTTGTCGAGCACGACGACGGGCGGCACTGCAACGTCTTGGCGCGCCGCGTCGCGCGCGTACGAGCGCTCCGACAGTGGCGTGCTGCGGTCCGGTGAGATGTCCATGTCCTGCGCCTGCCCCTCTGCTCTCACAACACAAACAATCAACAAAGGCCAAGCGTTCACCTATCACTTTCCATTCGCAATCGCTACAAGAAAATGGGTTACAGTTGCATTGCCAGCAATGGAGAAAGGATGGGATGGGATATTCCAACAGTTGAGCCGGTGCATTCTTAAACTTCACCGATAACCCATCCAGATTTTGTCGATTTCTATGAGATATAAAATTTATGTACAACAAAATACAATAGATACAAATGACAATAACTTTACTTAATCTCAAATCTAAATGAATAAATTTCTGCATTTCATGTAATGCATGAGGTGCCAGATTTGACTGCCTTCTCATCCCGCTTCCCTCTACTTTTTTTTCCATTTACTCTTTCAACGTAAGGCAACCAAATCTATCAATCAAAATAATAATAATATTTAAGGACATTATTCACACACGGCCATCTGTGCAGCACTAAGCAGAGCTTGTGCTATGGAAACCAGATGAACTAACAGATAACAGAACTGATATACTACATATATTAATACTTTTCTTTTGTAAATACATACATATATAGAGAATTACACCCAGACACAGGACAGACATGTTCATGCACACAAATGTTTGTCCTATGTGGGAATCGAACCCACGATCTGCGGCGTAAGAGGCAAGTATCTTACAACTCCGCCAATCGGTCAGTCAAATATGATTCAGTGTTCTATATGTCTCACCCTTGGCATCATGCGAGTGTTTGGGTCGCTGGCGGTCATGAGGATGGGCGTCATCGTCGCGTCCACTCCAGTAGCGGTCTGTGGTGTTGTTAGAGCGTTTGCCGCGCGCTTGCTCCGACTCCCGCCGCCTGGATCGCGACCGCGACCTCTTTTCTCGGTCACGATCTGCAACATTGCATGAATAAATGCTATACATAATAAATAACATATAATAATACTAAAGCATAGATCTAATGTGAAATGCTTGAAACTAATCATTTATAGTAATATTTGTTGCTATGTAATTAGTGTTTATTAAATTTATATTAGGTTGGCAACTAATAAACCCGCCACTTTTTTCGATCGATTGCTAGAACAATGTAGAAGCTTCTACAGCATTT